>JAADVZ010000062.1:0-67883 GCA_023335925.1 Pythium phragmitis | reverse complement strand
CTCTCTCTCTCTCTCTCTCTCTCTCTCTCTCTCTCTCTGATTCTCTCATTCTCTCATGGATATCAGATACCAACAGGAAGACGGCCTGTTCTTTGCGGCCTCTCCAGCTGGGGGAAACGCGATAACCCATGCCAAGGGAAAGGATGCACGGTTTTGGTTCTTGTTTCAGCCAATCAGAAATATTAAAACGTAAACGAAACGATCTTACAGGCTGAAATTATGTCCCATACGTGTGTTTTGTCCAATGAAACGCTGGTCTGCCGTCACTTCCTGCGTTCCAGCGGCTGCCCACACTCTGTTTGTTGGTTGACTCGCACGAGAGAGCACCCCACACTCACGCGCGCCCATCGCCCGCCGCTTCTCGCTCGCTCTCTTTCGTCCCCACGCCCTCCGTCACGTGGGCGTCCGCTGCACGAGAAGCGCCTGCTGCTCCCTTTCTCCTCTCTCCTCCATCTGTGTCCGCTATGGCGATGTCGGACTCGATGCGCGACGCGAGCCCAGACGACGGCATCCGCGTGCGCGGCGTCCCTGCAGTGGACGACGCGCTCTTTGCCGACGACATGAGTGACGTGGTGAACGTCTGCCGCCCGTCGGCGAGCGGCGCGTTGTCTCGCGAGAGTGACCTTCCCTTCCAGTGCCAGTGCCAGCCCAGCGCCGCCGAGTCGCGCGAGTTCCGCAAGGTGAGACAGTGTATTCCCATTCCGTGCTTGTGCGACGAGTCGATGCTGACCTCTTGTGTGTGCGTCTTGGCCACCGTAGCGGTGGACGCTGCTGACGGACGCCGAGCGGACTTCGTCGCTGCGTGCCGACTCGCAGCAGTTTCTCCAGACCGTGGCCGATCTGCTGCCGTGTCTCGGTTGCCGAGGCGGCACGGAAGCGCTCTTCCAGAAGCTCATGACGGGCCAGTGCGCACCACCGGCACTCGTCATGAACTCGGGACTCAGCTTTGAAGGAAAAGGCAACCACTTTCGCCTGTGCAACGCCCACATGGGCAACTCGGACTCGTCGCTCGCGCTCTTTTTGCACCACGAGCGGTACGGAAACCTGTCGCTGACCAAGTACAACCGCACGTCCAAGACGTCAACCACGCGCGTGCGGTGTCCGCTCCACTCGCAGCGCGCGAGGGGCCGCCCACGCCCCGCGGCGTTTGAAGCACTGTGGAACAAACTGCCCGAAGACATGCAACGCAACCTCTCGTACATCGACTCGGAGGTCTTCCTGACGGACCTCGAAAACTACTTGCGCCGACATCGGTTTTGCTGTCGCTGCAAGGAAAAGGTGTTAGAAGCGTACGACTTGCTCATCGGGTCGAGCTGTAGCGAGGACGACTGCGAAGACTGTGCTGGCTTTGACTGCACCGACAAGCACCACGACCGGGGCGACTATGGCGACGAGCTCCACTACACGTCCTACCTGTTTGACGAGCTCACGTACTCGCGCACGACCGGACTCATTGGCGTGCCCTGCCACATTGACTTTATGTCGCAGCTCATGACGCGAGCCGACCAAGAGATCGTGGGCGACTGGGGCGATCGCCACGCGCGCACGATCGCCGAGGCGCAGGACGAAGTGCTCACGTGTCTCGGGATCGTGATCTGGGAAAAGATGCAGAACCTTTGGACCAAGTCCAAGACCGAGAAGCGGTCGGAAGAACTCCTCGTGCACTGTGCAGTCACGACTCTTCGACGCAACTTTGACGTGGCCGTCGAGGCGCTCCACGGCAAAGAGATGATGGAGCAACTTCTCGCGGAAGAAGACGACGAGTCGCGCCGTCTCGCCAAGAAGAAAGAAAAGCGAAAGGAAAAGAAGAAGAAACGCAAGACTGCGACCAAGCAAAAGCAGGCCGCCGACAAGACCCAGAGTGAATTAGCAGCAGCGGCCTCACGCAAAGCCAAGAAGAACAAGAAGAAGCTGGCGCCAGCGTCGTCGTCTTCCTCCAAGAACACGCTGTCAATCTCCGAAATCGATTCCTCGAGCCACTCGGCGACCAGCAGCCAAGACGGAGATGATTGTGACGACGAGAACCAGAGCGAGGTGGACAGCGTCGAAGAAGACGAAGATAATAGTGAAGCCACGAGCGGCTCCCACCACCAGTGCTCCGCTACGTGCGACGACGTTTGCTTGGTGGCACAGGCCGCACTGGACGAGAAGCGCGAGATGCAGCTGCTATCGTCCATGGGGTGGAGTGGGCCCAGCCAGTTTAGCTTGTCGTTCCCCGAGTCGGACGCCGAGAGCGACGATGACAACCTGGGCATTCCCGAAGACGAGATCGAGTTCTGGAACCGTAACCGTTCGGCACTCGCGTCCAAGCGCTTGGCTCAGCGCCAGAAGCTGCAGGAAAAGTTTGATCTCTTCGTGCTGCGCGCCAGTTCGCTTCCCGAGTCATCGTAGAGAACCGCAGATGCGCACGAAGCGTCTCTTCTCACTCTTTCTTCACCCCCCTCCCTCCAGATAACAAAGCATGCAATGGTTTATGCTTCCGCTGGCTTCCTCTCGTGGCGTTTTGATTTGTTCTCAGTTGTATGTGACTGGCACACGCCAGCTAATAAGTTTATTGCACACTACGGTAGTCGGGATATTCGCACACGTGTCTTCTACTGCCAAAAGCTCGCCACTTCCTGCTCGAGCGACGCGATCTCTTGCTCGACGCGCTCTTTGTAATCCGTGCAACACACCAACGCATTCGTGAGCTCGGCTCGGCTTTTCAACAGCGACTCCTCGTAGGTCTCAGTCATTGTTGCATATCTACAGTCGTAGTAAGACACTCCAGTCAGTCTCACGTAACAAGGCAACTATAACAGAAGACAGCACGTACGTTTTCTTGAGCTGGTCGAGATGCTGATTCGCTTGGACGGCCTCGGCAGACAAATCGCCTTCGTTGAGAATGCTCTCAATCTGCACCTCGAGGTCTTCGGCCGTCTGGAGTTTCTGGGCAGTGGCGGCCTCCCACATATCCTTTTCTCGCCGAATGTTGTCTTCCAGCTTGCGCACGCGCGCCTCCATTTTCTGCTCCTCTTCAAAGTCCATTTTCAACAGCTCGCGGCTCGTCTCGACTTGTGCCTGAAGCTGGAGCACTTCATCCAACGCGATCTGCGTGCGATCTTGGCGATTCTTCTTGAACCGTAACAGCGCCGTGCGGACGTTCTGCTTCAAGTGCAAACTCAGTTGCTGTGCCGCCTCGACGCCGCCCGTGTGGGCATCAATCTCAATGTCGTAGTCGAATCCGTTGGCGTTCTTCGCGAGCGCCGGAAGCAGTTTCATCCGAGTCGCCGTCATGGCATACCGCTGCACGTAGGCCTCGAGCTTGTCCATTTGCTCGGCGATGAAGGTCTCTTGCCGCCAAATGTTGTTTTGGGTCTCCTTTTGGCGACTGGCAGCCATGTTGCACTGCTCATTCAGTCGCTGGCGTTCCTTCGAGATCTGCTGGACGTCTTCGGCCGAGAGTTCTTGGTTCTCGATGCGGATCTGGAGCTGGCGGATTTCGGTTTGACGTACCGCGAGTTCATTTTCTATGCAGCCAGACGTCATGTCAGCGAAGTCCACCACAGAAACGCAAGCTGCGTGGAGGAGTGATTACTCACCTTTGATCGCGCGTTCTTCTTCGCGCTCGTTGATCTTGGCAATGATCTGGCCCTGGTGGAACTCCATATCCGTAAGGAGCTTCTTGAACTTCTCCAAGTCGCTGGTGAGATCGGCCTTCTGGGCGTTGAGCGTCGGCAGAGAGGACTATACAACAAGAGACCCAAAGTAAGTGAGCAAGGCGGAGAGAGAGGGGGAGAATTCCACGTCAGCGTACCTTGGCGCTCTTGGCTATCTCAATCTGCCGACGCAGTTCCTCATTGGCACGCTCGAGCTCGGTGCACTCGCCGCGGAGGATCTGATTCCGCTCGTCGCATCGCTTGGCCTGTTCCTGCTCCATGCGGTTGTACGTTTCGTCGTCGCCCGCGAGGAACGTGCGGTACGAGCTGGTGAGGTAGTCAAAGAACTGCTTGCTGTCCTCGGACGCCTCGGGATTAAAGGGCGTGTCTTCAGCCGCGCCGAGCACGACTTCATCATACTATATCAACACAAACCAAAGCGTCAGGCCACCCAGAGTCCAGAAGCAGATCCACCTTGTCCCCAGTCACGTACACTGAGAAGTTCAATGATCCAGGCGATCGAGCCGAGCAGCGCCGGCCATGTGTGTGGACTGCCGACGGCCACGAGCGCCGTCTTGCTGATCCCAAACGGGTACTTCAAGATCTTGAACTGCGCAGCCACGTCCTCTTCGAACTTGAGTCCGAACTCAAACGTCGGGTCGATCTGGCGGAAGAGAAACTGGATAATGTTGGTAAAGTCTTTTTTCGACGGGCCCTTGAGGATCTTGGGCGACAGCGCGTGGTCGTACTGGCGCTCGCCGAGAAACTCAATGAGCGCCTGGATGCAGCTGTTCATGAACGTCTTGTCGGCGAGCGGACGCGGATCCGTGCGGCCGGTGCGGCCTCCGCCGGCCATGGACATGCGGCCGCCGCCGTACGCGCTGCTGCGGCGGCCGCTGCCGACCGACTGGCGAGGGAGCGAGTTGCGGGGGGGCGCCTGCGGGGGCAAGCGCGCGGCCGTCGAGACGCGGCGCGTCGTGGACGGGCCAATGGACTGGCGCACGGGCGGCGGCTTGGTGGCGCCCACAGAGACGCGGGCGCCGGCTCCGGGGTGGCCCATGACGGTCGAACGCGCGTTGAGCTGGGAGGTCGAGATGGGGCCAAGCGTCGTGCGGCGCATCGCGGGGAGGGGACGAGGAGGCGAGAGAGGAGAGGGGCGGAGCGGAGAGGAGCGAGGGGGAGGCGAGTCGAGTCTCCCGTGGTGTCCTTCGGTCGGGGGTCTCTTGATATGGGCGGCGGGTCGTCGGAGAGCGAATGATCCGCGCGTTTTTTCAAAAAAAGTAACCAGTGTGCCGAGACACACAGAGACAAACAGTTCAAAATTCAAATGACGCTAATAGATACCGGTATTTTGTGCAAAGTACCGGTATTTTGTGTTTCGCAGGGTCTTCAATTCAAGGCGTGAAGATACCCTCGTTACATTCGAATGGCGGATGCGAACTTAGGGGAGAGTTCGTGGAAGTGGAAAATGGCTTCACTTGGGCAGCAGGTTCATGCGATCCTGTGCGTCACGGGATCGAATTACCCGTCAAGCGCGTTCCGTTCCTGTGATGCTCACGCGACAACACGTGATAGTGACTTACTAGCTGCGCCATGGAAGCGCGACTGTGGCAGCGCGATGCCATGTCGCGCGTGGGACAAAACAATGGAAGGCCACGATGTCGATGAAACGGCGTCCGACTGCGCTCACTCAAGAAACCACACGCTCACGACAAGATGGCTCGCCGCCCACAGTCACGCAGTCGATGGCTGCTTTATATCAGCGTGGCCGTGCTGGTGATGGATGGTGCTCTTGGGGAAGGTACGATGGATTGTAGAGCGAGATGGATGGTTGCGTTAGGAAAGCTGAGAGAACATACTGTGATGTGTAGGCGAGAAGCCATCCAGTGGCTCCATGAGTGGAGAGACGCGACATCCAGTAGAAGCCGTTGCATTAGTACCTCCAACCACACCAAGTCCTTCAAAGAACGGGGAGACGTTGACCTCAACTTTCTCCCCAGCTGCCGACACTCCCCCTCCATCAACTTCACCGCCTGTTCCTCCCAAACCGGCCGTGGTCGAGCCATCTCCCCCAGCCAACACTTCCCCAACTCCTATCGCCACTGCGGTGCCGACTGCAGGCAACGTAGCGTTTGGAGCGAGTCCGCCAGCGGTATCCGAGAACCGCCGAGAAGCTCCTCCCCTTACGATGGCATCGAATACGACCAAGCCCAGCGACCTACCGCCGAGTCCAGCGCCAATACTCCCAGTGACAGAGGTTCCCAACTCGTCCAATGAGATGCCGCTCACATCACCCACGATTCCTGCTGAGCTGCCCCACGCGACCGTGCCGAATGACACGATCCACTTCGTGCCGACGCCGGTCACGACCGTGCCTGTCCCGCAAGACTCTTCCACGACCACGACCAGTCGCGACAAGTCAAATGTTGCGTCATATTCTGCCATTGGCGGTTCACTGCTCTTGGTGATTGTGGTCGTGGTCGGGTTTCTCTTTTTCCGACGGAATCGCGAGTCGAAGCTCAAGCTCCGAGAAGACCGCACGCTGGCCATGTCGGAGATGTTTCTCAGTTCGACTTCGCACCGGGAGGGGTCCACGCCCGCCCACGTATTGCAGCTGGACGCCTTCGACGACCCCACGTACGCAGACAGTATCGTATCCCACGAAGTCGAGGACGATGCCTCCTCGCAGGCGTCGATCCCGCCGTCGCCCGAGTCGATGCCGTCGGACCCATCGGACAGCTACCGCTCGTCGTACTTTGGCGACACGAGCAACTCGCTCTCTGGCTTTTTCGATGACCCGCCGCTCTCTGGCAGCAGCGACTGCAGCAGCACGTTCTACGGCCACGACAGCGTCGGCTACGACAGCGACGTCGACCTGTGAACACAACTTCAACATTTAACCTGTGCGTAACCCGTTATCCTGATCCGCTCAGACTCAGACGACAGGGATCATTCTCCATACCAATCTGTATACTGTGGGAGTGAATGTAAAATGACCTTGTGTACCCCTTCCGGCTGTGTAACCCGCGCTGGGTACCAATCGCTGCCAACATGGCTTGACTGGCACGCGGGCCTGGTCGGCGCCATTTCCATCCGAGCGAGAACCATGGTGAAGACGGCCGGCGGCGCCAAGAAGAAGAACTACTCGGTTGCGGAGCTCGTGGCCAAGGCCGAGGCGCTCGTGGACCAGTGCCAGCCCGACCTCGCGGCGCAGTTCTACGAGCGCGCGCTCCAGAAAGAGCCGACCAACACGGCGCTGCTCGACGCCATCGGAGAGCTCAGCACGGAGCTGGGCAACCCCGAGCGCGCGGTCGAGGCCTTCCAGCAGAGCATCCAGCTCGCGCCGGCGCAGAACCCGAGCAAGTGGCTCTACCTCGCGCAGCTCGTGCCCGGCGATGAAGCCGAGAAGTATTTGACCCAGGGCGTCGCCGTCATGCTCGCCGAGCTCGCGCAGCATGTCGACCATTCGAGCGACGAGGCGCGCGTCATCAAGAAGCAGATCTGCGAGGCCTACTGCTCACTGGGCGAGCTCTACATGACGGACCTGTGCTTTGAAGACGACGCCGAGACCAAGTGCGAGCAGTACTTTCTCGAGGCCATGAAGTTTGACATTGGGCTGCCCGAGCCCACGCAGGCGCTCGCGAATCTGCGGTTCACGCAGCACCGCACGGCGGACGAGGCCGGCAACTCGGACCTCGCCGACCAGCGACGCGACGAGGCCGTGCAGCTCATGGACGAGACGTACCGCCGCCTGGACGAGGCGTGCACGGAAGACACGATGCCGTCGCTCGAGTACCGCGTGTGCACGGGCAAACTCCTGATCGAGTTGGAACTGTACGAAAAGGCCTGCGACGTGCTCGAGGGCGTCATGCAGGAAGACGACGACAACGCTGAGCTCTGGTTTCTTGTGGGCACGTGCTACCGCGCGATGGACGATCTCGCCATGTCGCTCGAGTTTTTCCAAAAGTGCGAAAAGATGCTGAAAAAGCTCCAGCGCGAACTGCGCGACGAGTTCGACTTGGACGCGCAGCTCGAGAGCGTGGTCGAGACGATCAACGAGCTGCAGCACGCGATCGCCACGCGCCCGGCCGACGACGACGACGACGACGACGGCTCGGGTGACGACGCCGAGTCGGCGCAAGACGGCACGGACGACGTCGACATGGAGGAGTAAAGCTATAACATTATATCCGTGAAATGTGCATCGAGATAGAGACTGGGGTTTTTCTTAGTAGTGTTCATGGGTCGGTGGTCGTGCTTTCACGAGATGCGGGAGGCGAGCACGAGTGAGCGAGCAGCGACAGCGCCATGAGCTTGCCCGCGCCGACGCCAAACACGACGTGGGTCTCGTCGGGTGACACGCACTGGGTCGAGATCTCGCCATGCGCCTGCTTGTCCAGCAGCACGTGGCGGTCACGTAGCGAATGGAGCGAGAAGGACAGCGCGACGTCGGCGTTGCTCACAATGGCCCTCGAGAACCGCGTGCAAATGCTGATCGAGGTCATGGGGCGGTCGCCGTCGAGCGACGTCGTGGCCAGCAGCGTACCGTTCACGTGGAAGACGTAGAGCATAGGTGCGCCGCCGAGACCGAGCGACTGCACGAGCACGTACCCCACTGGGGACAAGGCGATCGAGACCACGCCGGGGGCATGCGTGCCTGGAATCTCGAGCTGCTGGAGAATCGAGCCATCCGCCAAATCGTGAACGAGGCATTCGTTCGCCGCGGACCCGCTCACGCAAAGGTTGAGATCGTCCGAGACGGCGACGCAGTTGACGGCGGCCGCGTGGCCCAGGAGCACATGGTCGGCCGCATAGTCGTTGGCGTGGACGGGCCGCGCGCTCTTGGACGCGGAACGGAAAATCTTGATCGAGTCGAGCAGCGTGGACGCAATGTGGGCCACTTTCCAGACCGAGATCGTGCCGTCGCACGCGCCCAACGCCAGTAGCGAGCTATTGGCACTCGCGCCGACACACTGCACGACGGCATTGTGCTGCAGCAAGCGATACAGCAGCGCCCCGTCCGTGGACGAGTGGAACCGCGCCGAGAAGTCGTGGTGGCCGACAGAACAGTAGACTGTGCCGCTATTGAGAAGCGCGACCATGGTCTGCGCATGGCTCTGGTGATGGCGGCGGTCGAGCGCGACGAGCCGTTTCTCGCCAACGATCTTCCGGGACTTGCGGTCTTGGAGCTCAATAAACTCACTTGGGACGGCGGCTGCCTCGCTGGCCGCGTCGGCTACGGCACGGGTCGAGGAGTTTGATGATGAGACTGTCGACGCTGCCCCTGTGGAAGGCGGTGAGCCAACGACCGGTCCTGGCTTGAAGACGCCCGACGCTTTCGTTGCCGTGGTCGAGAGGTCGTTGAGGAACGGTGTGTGGTGGACCTTGACACACTTGGTACCATATCGGTGGACTGACATGTGACCATTCGCATCGAGGCACAGCATCGATGACGAGCCGGGCACTAAATGGACCATCACGATGGGTACCTCATGCGGCAGTTGCACCATGGCCATCGTCGCGTCCGAAAACGCCGGCAAGGCTCTTGGACTCGACACGGCTTGAGGCGGAGGAGACATTGGCAGGGAGGAGTTTGGATCGGTCGCATTACTGGTGCGTCTGTGGGCCGTCGTCTTGCTGGCAAGGCTAAGTCGTGGCGGGTGAGGGTCTCGCAGCACCTGCGTCGGCGTCTGCCCGAAATGCGCAATCTGCGCGCGCATGGACGACTTGGTCACGGGGTCTGTGATCGAGTCGACGTCCACCATGCCTTCGTACGTGAGGTAAAAGAAGACATTGTTGGCCTCGACAGCGGCAGCCCCACGCTGACTCGAGCCGAATATGAGATCGATCCACTTGTGGATATTGGCCGACACGTACTCGCTCTCGAGTGCCTACCGCACAGCAACCCAAAGCATATACAGTGTGAGGGCAAGACCTTTGTTCCAACAGCGGTCGGTCGGGTCGTACCATGAAATTCTTGAGCACAAAATCTTCGGGAGAACTTGCCCATGGGGGCAATACGACATCACCGAGCGCAGCGCCGCTCTGCCGCGCGCCCAGATCGAGTTGATTCCCGTTTTTCAGAAACTCGGGGAGATAGAACCACTCGGGCGTGAGCTCTTTGACGTCGTTAAAGTCGTGCAGGCAATTGTTCCACGTCTCTCCAACGGAATGGAAGAGCCGGTCGGCGTGGTCAAACTTGCCGCCCTGCACGTTGAGCGCGTACGACGTGAATGGCTCGAGTCGAATGAGGTAGAACAAGACCACGCCGATATTCGAATAGTGAGTGCCATACCTACGGAGGAAAGAGTGTGGTTAGAAAGTCCACACATTCAAAAGCACGAGATCTTCGAGGAGGAACTCACATGAACTTGGGGATATCAGCGTCTTCAAAGGCATGGTAGCGGTCGAGGAAAAATTTGAGTCGTGCCGGGTCCAAAGCGCCCATGGGCTTCGACAAATCTCGAAAGCTCGATGCTCGTGTCAAGTCGAGCAATGACGATTCGTAGTCGGCGAGAACCCACGGGAACACGGGGTACTGCGTCAGATCATTGTAGGTGCGGCCGGCGATCGTGTTGAGCCACATGAGGTACTCAAACGTTGAGATCTCGTGGTTCATCCACCGCACACTCATGTTCGAGTTGCGGAAGATGCTACTCGGGTGGCGTAGGCGGCGCATCGTGGGGTCGCGGCGCAGTAGAAGCGGTCGTCTTGCCATGAGTGCTTCGTGGAAACGCACCGTGTCCTCCATCAGCAAGCTGAAAAAGTAGTTCTTGCGCGTCGACTGGATGAATAGCTCCAGGGCACAGGGTTTGAGCAAATACCGCCGGCGGTTCACACTTGCAATGTCGTCCATCTTCCAGCAACGACGCTTGAAGAGAAATCGCCACGCCGCCTCCATGGGCACGCCTTTTCTGCGCTCAGCCAGCACAGTCTCGTGCTCGTCGATCACTCGCTCGGCGACAAACCGCAAGTGCGACTCGGTCAGCACTAGCTTGCCAGCGACGACATGCATGTGGCGTACAAGATTGGCCTCAAACTCCATCTCGTGCTTGGATGAAGAGCCTCCACCCACTGAGCTATGCCTCTTTAAGCGGGGGTCTGCTTCGTGCTTGTGCTTTGTAGCATGTGCTGGCGGTGATGGTGGAAAGAGAACAGGGTCGTCGCTAGCCTCAGTTGTGCTGGCAGTAGCTGAGGCTGAGAAGGCGGCATTGTTCGTTGTTGTTCTGACAGTGAGTCGGTCGCTGTGAAGCTCCGCTCCACCTGATCGAGGCGAGCTCGACAAGACGTCGGGCTTTGCGGCTGCCTCGGTGAGCGCCGTGCTCACCTCGTGCGCAAAAGACTGGGCATCCTCAGCGAGAACGTCTCGCGCCGTTTTCAACGAATCAACACCAAACTCGACGGCATCCTTTGCATCCTTCGCAGCTTTTGAGACCACGTCTGTGACGCCACCCACGACACTCATTAAGGACGCACCAAAGGTGGACAGCGAGCCAAACGGCGACGAAGGGCCCGAGACGCGTGCACTCAGCGGGGGCGTTGTTGTCGGTGGCGTGGGAGGTGGCGTGGGAGGCGGCGTGGGTGGTGGAGAAGGAGAAGCAGGAGCCACAGTGCTACCCACCACATGCGGCTGGTTCGGTGCGAGAAGAAGATCGTCTGTCTCCATGTCGAACATTGTGCCACTGTCACTTGGTTCATCCGAGCCCTCGCCGTGGAGAAGGAGATCGTCGTCGTCGTCATTGTCGTCGTCCGACAAGTCGCCACTGAACGAGTCGCGCTCCGATGCGACGCTTGGACACGAGCGAATGATAGCGGCACGCATCTGTGCGTCAGCCAAAAAGTCGCTGTAGTCCGAGCCCGTTTCACTGCGCCACGTGCGGTCGTGGTGCTCGACAGCACCGCCCGCTGCTCCAACGTTGTCGCGCGCACTCTTGAACCGACGTGGACCGAGTGAGTGACGCCTTCCTCCCACACGCTCGCCTTCGTGGTGGAAGGACGCATCGGCGCATTCGTAGCTGGCGTTTCGCAGTCGATAATTCTCGCGGACGCTCTTCAACCGGAGCCGCATGCGCAGGCCGTTCTCTCTCGAACTGACTTTCCAGACCACGCATTCGCTTGATAAACTTGCGTCCGTCGCCTCACTTGTTATTGCCTTAGTCGAAGAATCGAGACCACCACCAAGGGAGACGTCTTCCACTGTCAGCGCACGTGACTCTCGGGACGACTGGGCGATGAGCTTGTGGACGCTACTTGCAAACTTCTCCGCGTCTTGCTTGAGCGTCGACGGCAGTCCCTTCTCGTCCTCATCCTGCATCGAATCCACGAGTGCTGCCTGCGCGACGGCTACATCTTGAAGGAGTTCTCGCCACAACGATTCACAGGCGGCAACTTCTTTCACGAGCGCATTGGCTTGAATAGCGGCGTCCCTCTCGATCAAGTACGGGTTGAATTCCGTACTGTGCGTGGCCACTACACGCGTCCAACACGTCTCAAATGGCCGATTGAGAACTGCGACTTCAGTCTCCACTGAAGACCCACTGACAAAGACACTGTGTGTTTCGTGGTGGACACCCCAGAGCATCATGAGCTGTTGCAACTGGTCAATATCACCAAAGAAGGTGAGGTCGGTCGATGCAATTATCTGAAGGCTCTTGGTCACGTCGGCCGGTGTACACACCACGCTCGTCTCGTCGAGTGGCTGAAGTCGCAGCGCGGCAGCTGCAATGGCAATGACGACTTCGGCCAGCTGGAGTACCGTCTTGAAGCACTTCGCCGCTTGAATTTCCCCCGCCAGTACATTGTACAGTACATCCATCATGTGCAAGTGCACGAACTCTCTGGGTAACGAGGCTTCCCGCGATCGGCTATCCCCAAAGAAAGCCGCTGCGTCAGCAATGTACGCAGCGAATGCCTCAGTGACACCCGCAGACGAAGGTGGTGTCGAAAACGAAGCTCGAGACATTGGAGGGGACGCAGACGAGGAGGAAGATGGTGACTTCACTGGCGTCGCAACCAGCCGCAGGACTTCAAACATCTTCTTCACAGAAGCCACGAGCGTGGCAGAGACCTCGACATTTTCGCGGGCAAATTTCATCACGTGAAGCGCTGTTTCTAGGGCCAGAAATCGGGCATGTCCAGAGGCAGCGACGACGTGACAGAATATCTCCTTGTCCTCAAGTGGGATGTCGTCGCCGATAGGTGCATTCTGCAGCAGCTGACTCTTCATCTCTTCCCAGTTAATGTGGTGCAGGCGAGGCAGCACGAGCATCCACAAATCAAATGCTTTGGAGCACAGACGGCTCTGCTCCATGGGCGACAGTGCGCTGTCGTCACCGTGGTCGCATCTCTCTGACATCCTGGGCACTAGCGTCACAATCGACGCCACTTGAGACAGGTTCTCCCACATGAAATCGATCAACTCTGGAGGCACGGGCCCTTGCGAACCGACAGACGTGGTCTTGGGTGGCGCCGCGACGCGACGAACGACTCGCTCGAGGACGGCCACCATCAGACTCAACAAGTCGGATGCTTGACGGTACCTGCAAAAGTAGAGCTCGAGGAAATGCAGCCATCCGTTCCGGACGTGCAAGACACTGTACACCATAACGTCGACGATCACGTGCTTTGCGATCGTGCTCACGAGATGCGGGCAGCGAGAACGAAATTGCTCTTGCACAGTGGAATTGATTGCCTTGATCACCGACGATGGCTGATTCGCACCTTGGAGAAGGCTGATCGCGAAATCACATCCGCGAAGATCACGGGCTTGGCCGATAGCCGCCATCGCGTCCAACTTGGCCGTCACGGGAGTATGCTCATCGCTCAGCGCTGCACATGCGTCGTTGAGCGCTTGCGGGCTCAACCCAAGAGACGCATTGGGAGGCAAATCCTGAGTGCTTGAAGCATTCGCTGCTGCTGCTCGTCTAGCTAGTTCCAAGAGTCGACTGAGCCACACAGGCCACGAGCGGATGGCCTCCAAAGCAGTTTGCCCAACGCTCGGTGATGCCAAAAGCACTTTAACTTCCGACAACAAGCGAACTTGCACGTCGTAATCGGCCTCGATCGACAGCCCCAGAAGGACCATGGGCACAAACTCGAGTCTTGCAACGTTAAGTGAGCGATGCAAACTGCCGAACGTGCCGTGGTGCGACGCATGATGCCGTCCGATAACAAGGTTGATCAGCACATCACTGGTCGCGAGGTCAATGGGGTATGCTTGATGCGCTGACAGCAAGACAATCACATCTCGCCGCTTCAAGATGACCTTGTCAGTGCAGAACGCTTCAAATAGTTTCAGCGCCTCCAAGCGAATCTCTGGCACTCTCGACTGCATGGGGTGCCACCACAGGCGGAGGGTGCCCTTGGAAAGCTTACACAGCTTCGACACCATCACAGCACGCTGCTGCGAGGACGGGTCGTTGTTGAGCAGTCCAGTGAGATAGCTTAGAATCTCCTCCACTTCCGTTCCGTCACCCTCCTGCTCGTAAGCTTCTCTCGTGACCTTTGTGCAGCGGTGGTAAATGTGGGCTAGTAATTGTCGCCACTGGTAGAGATCGTCGTCGGGATTAGTTGGAAACAGTAGTTGCCCGATCAGCTTGTGGATGATGAGATGACGCAGCGTCGCCATTTCCTTGACGCTCTTACTTTTACTTGGATCCGTCGAGTCGTCGCTATGGAAACCGAGACGAG
Source organism: Pythium phragmitis (assembly GCA_023335925.1). Lineage (NCBI taxonomy): Eukaryota > Oomycota > Peronosporomycetes > Pythiales > Pythiaceae > Pythium > Pythium phragmitis. Next base: position 53,556 of record JAADVZ010000062.1, on the reverse strand, counting down.
GCGCGTAGACTTGCACGAGCAAATTGCAGAAGAAGCTGGTGTCGATGTTGCGGCCACTGGCTGATGAAACACTGGCACTCAACCCGCCCCCGCCAGCCGCTGTCACGATTCCAAGCGCCTCCATAGCACTCGTGGCGGCCGCTAGTCCGGATGGCTTCTGTCCGGTCGCTCGCACGGACCACAGCTCAGCAAGAACCTTCAAGTAGGATGGTAAGATCTCGCCTAGTAGCTTGACTTGCGTCTCAAACGGAGACAAGAACCAGCTCGTGTTCCGGAAGAGCAGCATTTGAATGTAATCCTCGGCATCGTCAGGCGACGCGACCGCCTTGAGAATTGACTCCAGGATCCCCACCACGCTGTCCAAGACTCGGATCGTCAAGTATCGTGGCGAGACCGATTGCACCACAAACGCGAGCACGTTTACACCCTGGAGGCGCAGAAAGTGGGCGCGACACGCGACGCTTGTCCGCAAGCCCAAGCTGACAAACGCCAGCAGGTCCGAGATTTCGTCCTGCGTGAGCTCTTGCTTGGGGTGGAAGTCGGCCAGCTCCGGAATCTGGTCCAGTAGAAGCAGCAGGAAGCACGCGCTTCCGCCAATCGCATCCATGACTTGACGAATCCCTTGCGTCACAAACGCCTTGGTGCCGGGTTCCATCCACCCATGGCAGTCGTTGCCGCTAACATCGAAGCAGAGTCTCTTCTCAAAGTCGCAGCTGCGCGCATCGTAGCTGAAGATGAACTTGGACTTGTCCGAGAGACCCGTGTTTTCTGCCGTGGCTGACCCGAGATCATTTTTCCAGTGGGTCAGCCAGTGGAGCTTTTGAATATCGGATTCACTGAGCGGCTGACCAAAAAGCGTCGGGCTCCACATGCGGCCTTGGAAACCGGTGGCTACGGCAGGGATGACCCCCACGCAGTTTTGGCCACCACCCATGCATAGCGGGTCCGGGTACGGGAGGTTGCCGCTGAAAATGGACGCGCCGTCCACATACACAGCTACCTTGTCTTTAAACACCATTTTCTTGGTGTGGACGATGCACACGTGGACCCACGCCGTCTCCATCTTAGACCTCGACTCTCCAAACGGGACGACTACTTGGCTTGTGGTGGAGTTGGCCCCGTGGACACGAAGCACGAGGGTCGCGCCTTCCATCATGGCCGAGACGCCCTGCCCCGTACTCCCCCGAAAGCTGTAGAGCGACACGACCGACGCTGTGGGTTCCAGGTGGAGCCCAAAACTCATCGAGTAGCCCTTCTTCGAAAACACCATTTGCGTGGACGGGGCGATGATTCCGGCGTGGACGCCCTTCATGGTAAACACGGCACGGGGCATGGTCTCGCCCGCCAGCAGCGAGATCTGCATCTGCAAGACCAAGCGCCGCGCCGGCGCCCGTGACACGCGGAGAAACTCAAATATCTGCACGACGTCTGCCGACGTCATGGACGTCACACAGACAGTATGCACGACCTGAACGAGCGCGCTGAAGATCTCCATGGGGGCAGCGTCCGGTCGGTCCGCGAGCGTCGTCAGCGTCGTGAGCAAAGCCTTGAGCACGGGATTCGCCTTGGACTTGGACGTCTGGATCAGCTGCCGGCCGTCATGGAGAGCGTCGACGCTGCGCGCCACGATCCGCTGCAAGACGGCTACCGAGTCGAGCAGCGTGTCGTGGTCGTGGAGTTGGCTCAGGACGTCAAGCACCAACAGGATAGTGTCCCGAAGCGTGAGCACACCGTCGGGTTCCGTGCGCACGCGCTCCAGCGCGCGCGCCGCTGTCGCCTCGGCATCTGCTAGAAGCGACTTGTAGTCACCAGCGGAGTCACCCGCCATTCCGTACAGATGAAAGTGCGGACTGCAAGCGTCGATGGCGACTGCAGAAAGAGAGCGACACAGCAAGCAAGCGCGTCTTTTCTCTTCACGCTGGATTTGTTGCTGTTGCTGCTGACGTCGCTTGGGCGGCGTCGACAGCGCGCGTCCGTTTCCGCTTCGACTTACCGTAGAATCCCTATTGCATTCTCCTGGGAAGGCACGAACGCGACGAGAAATTTCACCCAATTGGACACTAGTAGTACCGTAACCAACAGTTGCTACAGGTCTTTCTATCTGAAAATTTTGTTTTGTCTCCGACAGAGAGCACCAAACGGCAACTTCAACACCTCGAATCATAAAATTTAGGATTTAGTCTTCTATGCTGCCGGATTGAGCGGCGCTATCATACTCCGGCGGTTCGGGTCAATTCCACGCGAGTTCTTGGGACTGAAAGCGACCGAGGCGTTGTGGAGCTCCTCGAGATCCATTCTATAATGAAACAGCAAGAGAATCGTCAGTACTTCCTCATGGATGCGACAAGACCCACCACATACAGTTGCTTGTTCAGCTCGCCGCGCAGGTCGAGAATGATGCGCGCGCTTCGAGTCTTGTCCGTCTACAGGGGTCATGGCACAGGAAATGTCACACAACGGAAGCACAGAACGTTGTACGAGTCCTTGACAAACCTTTCGCTGGCATCGCTCGACATCCACCTCGATACGCAACGCCTTCGCTTCCTCCGTCGCGCGCTCCGCCTTGTTCGTCATAGCTGCCAACTGCTCGTCCAGAAGCTCACAGCACGAGATAGCCGTCTCTAGTCTCGATCGCAAAGTCTAGTTAAGTGAAACGTCGTGACAAGTGAGCGAACATGCTGATCCACGTGCACAAGAAGAAAGCAAACCCACCTCGACTTCAGCTGCTCGCCCCCGATGGTTGTTTTCCATGGCGTCCATTTTTTGCCGAAGCTCCACATTTTGCCGCCGCTCCTGAGCTAACTTTCTAGAAAGCTCTTCTTTCTGTTCAAGGGCTTGGAGCCAAAAGGTGCCTCGCAAGTGAGCTAAGGACTGTCTCAAGAAGTGAGACCGTTAGCACAGCCATCCAGAAGACGTGACACTATCCAAAACGGACCTTGTAATGCTCCATGTCTGTCCTTGGCGCCTTCGGACTGATCGTGGATACGAGTGCCCGTTTCTCCATTTTCAGACTCTGTATCAGATTGGCAGCACGCTGGGATCTGCATGTTGGGCAGCATTCTTGCCGAACGACCGAGTGCTGCGCGATGCGAGCGACCTCTTCCTGCTCCCTTGTGGCGTGCTTGACCGACTGGATCTCGAATTTGAGCTCAATAACCTATCCAGAGCATTGTGTCTTGAGTGACAAACACCTCAACAAGACTTTGCGGGTCCATCCGTACCTGCTGCTCCCAGCTCGCGCATTTCTGGTGAAGCAACTGGACTTGCGATTCCTTTGCCGCAAGGTTCGCCAATAATTGCTGCAGCATCCACATACGTTTTAGCCTGAGGTTGATCAGGGCAAGACTGTGTCAGCTGCATAACATACCTGTACTTCGCTCCGCGTGACGAGTTGGTCCTGAAACAACGGTGAAAATCGAGTGAGAAAATCCGTGATCTTCCAGCCCGCGTCTCCATAGTCGACGTACCAGCGACTCAACCAGACCTGAAGGTGGTGCATTCAGTTTCTCATCGATTGCTCGCGCAGAACCGTCTCGCTTGAGATGGTCGCTTTGTGGGACATTGTGGATTTCTCTCCGATGTGACGGCGAGTAGTGAAGAACACTCTGCTCGACCATCGCCTTGAGAGACTGCACTTGTTCTCGCAGCGCTATGTTGTGTTCTACGAGGTCTTGAACATCTTGATCTTGGTCGTACACACTGAGCGCGAGCAACGCCGTGGCCAGCTCGTTCTCTCGGCGCTGGGCGTCATGGCGTAGCTGCTCGACGTCGCGCTGCAGCCGCCGCGCTTGGTCCACCGCGTGCTGCCTTGCCTGGCGCTCCTCCTCAAGCTGAGTCTGCACTGCATGGCTCTCCGTCATGGCAATCAAACTACGTTCCGACTCCAAGAGTTCCCGTGACCCGCGAGCGACTGCCGCCTTGTTCCCAGCTTTTCTTGCGAGCGTTTTTCATGCGAAGGCATGTGGAAGTTTCTACACGAAAATAGAGTGGGTCCGATGTCATAAGAGACTTGAAGTGGGTACTCTTCGTGCCTTGAGTTAATTTTATCCAATCAATCTAAACCCTAGAAGTTTAGCTGCGGCAAGTGCCTTTCAGCGAATCAATGAGCTCGATTACGCTCACTTTAAGGTAGTCCTCCATCATGAGCTGGAGGATCAGAGGATAATACTGTAGGGCAAGCACACGGATCAGTGAAATAAAGGATTACTATTACCGTACTGTAGCGAAGTCTGCAGTTGAGGCAGTACGTTGGCGCCGCCACCACAATGAACACTCGTGCATTGAATTTCATTTTGATTACTCTATCGGCGCTAAGTGTCTGTTGGGCGACAGAAAATAGAGAGCTCTCTGATTCGCTGAAAAGGTGGGGATGGCCCCATCCCCCCCGCTGACGTCATCATCAAAGATTCTCGAAGTTCCGCTTGTGGGGATTTCAGCCAATCCAGAAGGCGCGAATGCTACGAGTATCTCCGAAGCGCCGCCACCAGCCAACAATGCAATGCCGCCCTGACAGGCGAGCAGTTCGGTTGTTGCACTACCAACCCATTCTGCACTTTGCTGACAAACCCACTCAGCGCCCCCATTCACTCCCACACTACCATGAGCCAGCCGCAGTTGAAGGTCACCTACTTCCCGCTCACCGGCCGTGCCGAAATTACGCGCCTCGCGCTTGCCTTTGGCGGCATTGAGTTTGAAGACCACCGCGTCCAGGGTGCTGACTATGCCGCAATCAAGCCGACGCTGCCTCTCAACCAGCTCCCAGTGCTTGAGGTGGACGGCGTGGTCTACGCGCAGAGCATGGCCATGGCCCGCTACGCCGGCCGACTCAGCGGTCTCTACCCGACCGAGGCGATTGAGGCGCTCAAGGTGGACATGATCATTGAGACGCTTGTTGAAGGTCTCAACACCTTTGTCGACATCAAGTTCAAGACATCGGACGAGACTGTCAAGGCAGAGAAGACCAAGACGTTCATTGAGCAAGGTCTTCCGAAGATTTTCGGCCTGCTCGAGAAGAACGTAGAGGGTACGTACTTCCTTGGCGAGAAGGCAAGCCTCGCTGATGTGTTCGTGTTCGACATCTACAACAACGCGATCAAGACGAACTTTTCGGAGTTCACGCTCGAGCAGTACCCGAAGGTGCAGGCCATTGTTGCCGGTGTCGCGGCCAACCCAGGTGTCGCTGCGTACCTTGCCAAGCACCAGTAGATCGTTTGAGGACTGGCCATGGGAATGTATCCATGAATCAATAAAATCGCGGTATTTCCCCCCATCCAGTGTCATTGCTGTAACAAGGCGCCGAGCAGGGCTGTACTTGCCGACGACCTGTTCGTCGAAAGGTGATCACAGTACAGTGCAACCCCATTATTGAAGACCATGCGACGCTTGATCTTCCGAATGACATGATTCATGCTGGAGACAGGACACGACTGTAGCTGAGCGTTGTGGACCGACGCGCACCAGCACCTGGGAAATATCCCGCTTCTGGTAGAAGCGAGATACTGTAGTAGCAACCTTCTACTTCTTGGCCAAGTACGGTGCGCATCGCTGCGGTCGTTCGCTTTCATGCCGGCGATCAATTGCTCAATGTTGGGATACAGTACGTCGAAACTTCAAAGTGTGGGAACGCCGCCCGAATTGAGTTCTTCTTGAAGACAGCGAGATACACCAGGGTCCGCATTGCGCGCAAGGCTTTGCGGGAATCTTTCGGTCTCAATGTCGAGAAGAGACAGCTGCGTGGCGTCGGCGTTGATCACTTTGAAGGTCCCCCACAGGTCAGAGTGTTGATGCGGAGAATGGCTGCGCTCTCGAGAAATATCTGCTTCATGTCCGCTGCCGTGCAGTGTACAGTAAATTCTTGACCATCTGTACAGTAAATTCTTGACCATCAAACTAACGGGGTATGACCAAATGCAGCATGGCAACTGACCTGAACAGCAATAAAATATTACCGGTTGCACCGGTAAGTGAAACTCGGTTGATTCGTTGCGAGATGATTGCCACTTTTGGCAATGAAGTGGATACCGGACGAGGCAAAGAGGTTGAAGTCCCAATCTGGTAACATACAGTACAGTCTTCCCCGTACAATGTGACACAGTGGTACATATCTACTCTGACAATGTAGTAAAGACAAGCAGGGTCTTCTATCTTTTTCATTCAATTTACACTATATAAACTGTCATAAGTTATAGAAACAGTTGGGTATCACATTCTACGGGGACGTCTGTATGTCAATTTTCTGTTTCGATCAATTTTGGCCAATCAAACATGCGTATCTATTTGTTTGGATACGCAGGAGGGACGTGCATGTAGAGGCTCTACCTCCTTCGACGTCCCACTTCTGGAATCTGGCGGTTGCGGTCGACGGCCGTTCACTCCTAGGAGTCCAAGTGCTTCATTTGCACTTTTGCAGTCGCCTCCACAAGCCTCCCACCTAACCTTCTCCACCTCACCAGTCATGCCTTCCATTAAGGTCACGTACTTCGACGGCCCCGGTCGCGGCGAGCTCACACGCTTGGTGCTCACTGTTGGCGGTGTCGCCTTTGAGGACGAGCGCATCGATTTCGAGGCGTTCGGTGCCATGAAGCCCACGCTTCCACTTGGTCAAGTACCGGTCATGGCGGTCGATGGCACGACGTACGCCCAGAGCATGGCCATGGCCCGCTACGCCGCCCGTGTCGGTGGTCTCTACCCGAGTGAGCCGCTTGATGCGCTCAAGGTGGACACGGTTGTGGAGACGCTCGTTGAGCTTGCCAACGGCATGGTCGATATTGTCTGGCTCACCAAGGACGAGGAGGTCAAGGCTGAGAAGACGAAGAAGTTCGTCGAGGAGACGATTCCGTCGCGTTTCGGCATGATTGAGAAGCAGATTGCGGGCAAGTTCCTGCTTGGCGACAACATGAGCCTTGCTGACATCCAGCTCTTCGATGTCTCGGTGAACAGCCTCGCCCCGTTCAAGGAGTTCAGCGTTTCGGCCTACCCGAAGGTCGCTGCGATCGTCGAGGCCGTCCAGGCCAACGAGAACGTTGCTGCCTACCTCGCCAAGCACAAGAAGTAAGTTTGCGACAGTCGACACTGTCGAGCATTGAAACGCCCAGATGCAATCTACGTTTTCGTGCCATACTGTACGTCTTGGACGTGTTGAGGCTGAATCTAAGCTCGGATTACACGTTGCAGAAGCTGATGTAAATACAGCAGTGGGTTCGCGTTCTTTATTACTCTGGGTATTACCGAGTGAGAATGACCAAGCTATGATGTGTTCGTTCATCTTCACGCTGGCGATCATCGCTCAATCTCAACCCCTTTTAGATATGGCGGTGCCGGAACGCCACCCTGATCGAGTTCTTCTTAATGTCGAAGACAATAGGGACAGGTTCTCTCCAAATAGAGACGTTTCCGCGGGCGCCTTCTCAATATACGGAATGACGTCGAAAGCATGGTTTCAATGAGGCGCTTGGTGCATCGAAGCGAGCGATCGTAAGGCCCTGCGGGAATTGTTCGGCCTCGACTTTGAGGACGGGGCAGCTGTGTGGCTTCGCTGCAGACTGCTTTGAACCAGTAGTTCCCGCACAAGTCACAGTGCTGCTGCAGAAGGGGTATGATCGCGGTCAAGCGAAGTATCCTCTTGGTGTCGCCGTGCACAGAGTATCACTTCCTGGCCATCGAGAAGATCGTTGCCAAATCTTGGCAATGAAGTTGAAGTCCTGATCTGATTATGTCATCATCTGTTTCACAAGATTTTGGCCAATCAAAGGTGCGTATCTATTTTGTTTGGATGGATGCAGGGAGTTGTACGTGGCCGAGTCTGAGCACCTCAACCCGAAGAGGCTCTTCTGTACCTCCTTTAGCGTTCCGCTTCTAGAATCTGGCGGTTGTGGTCGACAGCCGTTCACTCCTAGGAGTCCAAGTGCTTCATTTGCACTTTTGCAGTCGCCCCCACAAGCCCCCACCCAACCCTCTTCCACTTCACCAACCATGCCTTCCATTAAGGTCACGTACTTCGACGGCCCCGGCCGCGCCGAGCTCACGCGCTTGGTGCTCACTGTGGGTGGCGTTGCCTTTGAGGACGAGCGCCTCGATGGCGCGGCGTTCGGTGCCATGAAGCCCACGCTTCCGCTTGGCCAGCTGCCAGTCGTCACGGTCGATGGCACGACGTACGCCCAGAGCATGGCCATGGCCCGTTACGCTGGCCGCGTCGCTGGTCTCTACCCGAGTGAGCCGCTTGACGCGCTCAAGGTGGACACGGTTGTGGAGACGCTCGTTGAGCTTGTCAACGGCATGGTCGATATTGTCTGGCACACCAAGGACGAGGAGGCCAAGGCTGAGAAGACGAAGAAGTTCGTCGAGGAGACGCTCCCGTCGCGTTTCGGCATGATTGAGAAGCAGATTGCGGGCAAGTTCCTGCTTGGCGACAACATGAGCCTTGCTGACGTCCAGCTCTACGACGTGTCGGTCAACGGTCTCACCCCGTTCAAGGAGTTCAGCATTTCGGCCTACCCGAAGATCGCTGCGATCGTCGAGGCCGTCCAGGCCAACGAGAACGTTGCTGCCTACCTCGCCAAGCACAAGAAGTAAGTTGTTTGTGACAGTCTCTGCCGTCGAGGATTCAGATGCCCAAATACAATCTACGTTTTCGTGCCATGCTTTGCTTCTTGGGAAGTTGATAACTAAAGATGCAAGCTGTGTGATAGGAGCCATGTTTGGCCATGAATGGAACCAATGCACGACGTACTACTACTCAAATATGAAGATTCGCTTCAGATGCAAGAGATCGCATCAGAGCGGTGCCAGATACTGCTGCCGGGCTGACCAAGCACCATTTTGAGTGCTTACCTCGCCAAGTACGCGGCCACGCGCTCGTTCGCACGGACTGCGTTCACAAGGATCTCGATCTTGGCGTACTGGGAAAGGTCAAACTCAGGCTGGTCGTCCTTCAACGAGTTCTCACAAATGTCGAAGATGATGAGATCCGCAAGCGTGAGCTTGTCACCAAACAGGAACGGGCCCTTGAGGTACGTCTCTACGAACCCGAAGTACTTAGGCAGAGTCTCCTCCAGCAGAATCTTAGACTTCTCGGCCTTCACGGCCTCGTCCGTCGTGCGCCAACGGATCTCGGCAGCAAAAGAGCGGACCTCCGTGAGCGTCTCGATGAGAACATCGACCCGAAGCGCCTCGAGCGGATCAGCAGGGTAGAGACCGCCCAATTTGCCCACGTAGCGAGCCAGCGCGAGGCTCTGTGGGTACTTGACGCCGTCAAATTCCAGTACAGGCACCTTGCCGAGCGGCTGCAACGCTCTCTCGGCATCGCCATACGTGTAGAAGTCAATTCGGTTGTCGTCGAACGCGATCCCACCTGCCACAAACGCCAGGCGCGTGAGTTCGCCTCGACCGGGGCCGTCGAAGTACGTGAATTTGTAGTGAGGCTGCGCCATAGTCGGGTGCTGGCTTGCGTACAGGGAGGAAGGGTTTGAAGTGAGCCTGATGGAGCGGGCTCCGCAGTTCGCGTCGTTCGTTCTTCTGGCACAGGTGCCCTGGCTCCAAGACCCAATCCCCAATCACTCAGTTGCCGTGTTTCACTCTTCTCACATCTGATTGGCTCGCAAACTGGGTTCAACGCATATTACATTAATCCAGTAGATTCAAGGGGGCGGAGGTCTGCACAACATGCAGCGCTAACTCGCGAAGAAAATCTTCTCCGTGATGGTTCCATTCGGCTGAAGCGTAGCGTAGATCGTGTCAGCTGAGTAGTCAGGCTGTGGAACCGGATGGCCATCGCCGTGGTGAAGCTAAACGCACATCGACAGCAGGAACAGTCGGCACGAGACCCGGCAGATGCATTAAGATACCATACGAGGGGCTCACCTTGTGAAGCTCTGTTTCCCGGACTTCATGGTCTCGCCAGATGAAGGCTTGCCCGAACTCATGGTAGTATCGAGTGTCCATCAAACGAACGCTCTACAAGAAGAAACGCCTCTAGTCAACAGAATCCAAGCTAAGAAGTGGGGTTGACCAAGCCGCGACCTCACCTTTCCATCGACGCGGCAATAATAGCGACAAAGCACGAGAAAGCCAAAGCTCATGACGCGCTGCAGATATAGAAACGAGTGAGAAACTTCCGATCACCGTGCAACTACGCGTCGAGCGGATGGCGTACGGTCTTGACTTCCAGGTAGATCTCGCCCAAGTCACGGACGTCGTCTGCAGGTTCGCCATAAAGTTCAATTAGCTATGAGAATCGTGGAGATAAAGGACGAGCAAGAGCACTGTACCTTCGAACAAGACGACACGATCGTAGTAGAGAATCTCCACATGCTGCATCAGCTTGGCGAGTGGGAGGGTTTCGGTCGTGGGCACGGCCTCGATCTCTACAGTGGCGGTTGAGTCATTCTTCTCCTTGTATCGCTCGACGCTGCCGTGGTAGTTCGTACTGTAGATAACAAAGTCAATGCATACTCGTGTTGCGCGTGAGTAAAAGCGCACTATATCAATACCAGTAGGTGAAGTCGAAGTTGGTGTGGTCCCAGTGCGCTCTACAGTGTTGAGTAGAAGAGAAGATCAGTGTCGCAGCGCCAACCCACTTCTCACCTCTTCGTCTCAGGATGTTGGGAATCCCAATTCTGAATATACACGTAAAAATACCCACCCGATGTGGGACGCTGCCCACAACTTCAACGCCGCCACAGCTTCAAACCTAAGCAGCACGTTCTGGGACGGGTGCGCGACTGTCAGCCCACTCTGAGCAAAGACCATCTCAGGCAGTGGGACCCGGGCGCTCAACTGGAGCTTCTCATGCGCGAGCACAACGCGCGCTTGTGAGCTCATGGCGTCGCCATGGCTCGCCTCGAACCTCCAGCCAGCCACCTCACAGCGAGATTCCCTCGGCGGTTTCCCAGCGAGCGCCTCGGCACCCATTCGTGTGGTTGTAAGCCGTGCCGGTACTTCAATCCCACAGTGAAAGTCTGGATGGCTTCACACGTGAGTATCCTGGTGTTTTGCTCTCTTGAATCTGGAGTCTCCAAGTGAGCAAAGCGCCAGGATCCAATGTCGCACGCCACGCACGCGCGGGGGGACGATAATCTCGCCCCTTCGCCCTTTGCTCCACTCGCAAAGGAGAGAGAAAAGAGACAGACCTCGTGGGTCAGCGAATCACCCCAGTCTGTCGTTGTCTCCATGTCTGTCTCTTTTTGTGGGAAAATGAACGGATACATATTGTGGACCACACCATCTTCCGGATCTTCAAGTTGAGACCTGGTTGTGGCGTTTCGCATGGTTGATTCGAGCGCAGCTGGAGACGAATGGTCGCGTCTGATTGGCTGCATTTGCCAATTTGGCTTCGAAAGCGGAGATGGGAGGAAAAAAGAATCAAATTGACTGGTGGAAAAGGAAGCACCAAGCGCACATGTCGGTCCTGCTCAGAGTCACCTGCGTTCGGGAAACCGAAGATGCTGCTACGATGGAGCTTCAACTTCAAGCCGCACGTGCTCCAACTCTGATTGTCCAGAAACGCATTGGAAGCATGACCTCAATGTCATGTTGTTGCGGTGCATTCAATACAGGCATGGAGGGATGACCGTACGTACGTACTGAACAATGTACTGTGCATGTGGCAAAGCCACTTGAAGGAGGGAAGGTGCAACTGTGCTGGCCAGGGTGTGCAAGTCTACTGTATTACTGTATTCGCCATCATAGTGGGGCCTTTGGTGGCACACCTTCGTCGCTGAATCAACTCCGAACTGTCACTAATACTAATACGTACAGGTAGATAGGTTCAGCTGGGGTGTTGGGTATCCGGTCACAGAAAAATAGCGCAACGGTTCGACCTGCTGACCACCAGTCAGTAAGTCGAACCGTTTGCTAGCTTTTCTGCGGTCAGAACCATTTTGCTGTGGGGGTTCTGGAATTGCGATTGTGGAGACGACTAAGAGCCAATCAGTGTCGGTCTCTAGCTTCAACAGTGCGTCGATCCGATCGACTCGATCGTGTCACTTTCTGCTTTTGAGGAAAATCCCACTTTTTGGATTTCTTGACAGGCCAATCAGAGACGCGCACATCGACTAGGTAGTCTCTATGGACCAATCAGATGTGGCCATGGGGACTTTCATGTCATCGTGCAGGTTGAGCGGCACGTCTCATCCTGGATGGCTCCACGAAAGGATCGGGAATGCTCAGTCAAATGGGAACACTTTTCACGATAAAGAACCCAAATGAAATCGGCTTTCAACGCCAGTCAAGCTTTGGAGACTTGTTGGATAAGCATGGTAAACTGCAAAGACCAACACAGAACTTGACGAAACAGCTCCTCTCCACTGGAATGATCATCAGAGACTCGAGGGATGCTGGCGATCATTTCAATTTGCTGTTCCCATAGCGATGAATTGGCGAGTGATATTTTTAACTCAAGATCTGGTCGCGTGCGTCTGGTGATTCGGTCGTCCGATTGCGACAAAACGAGGGTCTCCTTTTGACTCGAGAGGAGAATTTAGAGCACTGCGCGGTGCATGGACCGTGAGGTCGAATCAGTGAGAACACTCCACATGTTGGGCCCTCTGCACACTCTTACACTCTTAGGGTGGATGCAAAACCAGATTGATATCCGATCCGATAATTTCCTAACATTTTGACCTCACTCAATTCAGTTCAGAACTCAAACTGCTATCCGACCAGTACAAAATAAACTAGTTTTAAGGCACATATGAGAAATATTCTACGCTGTTTGTATGGCCTCCGTACTGGCTACATAGCTCTAACGGCTCCAATAGAGTCGCCACCACGGGGTTTGGGTTCATTTGCGGCCAGGGGCTAGGGGTTACTGTCTCTGTTGGCGTTAGAAGCGGTTTTCCGGAGATTGCCGGTTGGGGGTTTTCAGCCGCGTCCGCCAAGTCCTCGTCTGCTGTGGGGTGTGGCCGCCGTGTCTGCTGTGGCTGACTCGGCTCGTGGTGTTTTTATCCGGCGCTTCTCTTTTCTCCTCTCCCTTGGAAGCGGCGTGCGTGCACGTCATTCTCACCTGACCTCCGCGAGGGCCAAACTCTAAAACCCCATCGCCCCACGAGAGGACGCACTTCCCATCGCTTCCGGCTGCACGCGTCTGGCCCTGCCATTTTCCTTCCCTCCCTCCGCGGCTGAAAGACACGCACGCGCTGATCCTCTCTCTCTCCGCTCTCCGCCGCACACGAGAAACTCCCACACAAGCACCACCATGGCTGAGTGCTCCGTCGCGATCCCGCGCAACGTGTTCGCGCGGCTGCCATCGTACAACCCGTTCGTCGGCACGTTCCACCATGCGCCAAGGTAACATGCCTCGCTCTTTCTCTCTCTTGAACATGGCGCCAACTCACGGTCATATTGCTTGCATTGCAGTGCCGGCAACCGCGGCGCGGTCTACTTTTCGGGCGACATTGTGGCCATGTCGGAGCTCGAGGAGCGCAAGAAGTTTCGCCACAACCCGCTCACGGGCACGTTCCACTCGCTCCCGGGGTACTACGACCCGCTCCATCGGCTCAGCCAGTTCCGCAACGACGACGACTGCGAGCAGCTGAGCGAGAACGACACGGACTCGGTGCGGTCGTTTGTGGCCGTGGATCTCGCCGACGGCGACGACGGCACAGTGTCGCTCGACCAGCCCAAGTCGCTCTCGAGAATGTACAGCGACACGAAATTCCAGAGTGACCTAGATAGGGCAGTCGCGGCGCCGCGCCCGCGCCGCTTTAGTGACTCGGACGCCGAGACATTCTTCGCAGGGCAACAGCCTTTACCGCTACCGCAGCAGTCGTCCAAGCGGGACAGTCTAGTCGAGTCGCAGCCCGAGACGGACGCCTCGAGCGACCGAGACGAGTCGCTGGAGAGGCGGTCTTCTATTACGACGTCCCCATGCCGCTCGCGCTCCAAGACGCTCCCGCAGACGCGGCTTCAAGTGCTGGTCAATGTCCCCGTGGAGGAAGACGCTGTTGCTGCCCAGAAACGGAAATCGTCGTCTGGCTCGACCAACAGCACAGAGAGTGAGTCTCCGTCGTCGCCGTCTCCACGCACGGCGCACGCACGCACGCGGCCCGAGTCGCGCCGCACCATGACCTCGAGCGAGCTCAACGAAGGGTTCATTTCGACGGGCAAGGGAGTGTTCCGGAAAGTCGGTCTCCGACCCAGCAACCACGAGCGAGAACGGCTCAGTGACCACGGCCACCACTCGCGCGAGCGACGCAACAGCAAGCCCAGCTCCCCTGGGCGGGCCCCGAAGGAGCAGAGTGTGCACTGGTCCATGATGAGTGATGACTTGGACCATGAGTGTGCCGAGGAATACACACAGGCCGCTCCCCGTGTACCGTTGAACCCTTTTGTTGCTAGGCGGCTCACAGACGGCGACGAGATCCGCATCATGGCTGTGCACCGCCACAATGCGCCGCGCGAGTCGGTCCCACTACAGCCAGACAACGGCGGCTACGACACGGACGACGAAGCGGGACCGCTGCCCAAGCCGTACTTTATCCACGAAAACGCCGTCACGGAGCAGTACGAACTGTGCGGCGCGGACCAGCTTGGTGACGGCGCGTACGCTGTCGTCAAGCCGGCGATCCGCCGCATCAATAACAAGGCTGTCGCGATCAAGCAGATCCACAAGCGCTACCTCACGACAGATACGGCCAAGCAGGCGGTGGAGCGAGAGATTGAGATCCACCTTCGCCTTAAGCACCGCAACATTGTGCGGCTCCACGAAGTGTACGAGACGGCCGACTTTTTGTACCTCGTCATGGCCAAGGCCAAGCGCGGCAACCTCAAGCAGCTCATGCAGCGCAAGCGCCGAGTCCCCGAGGCGTTGGCCGCGAGGCTCGCGCAGCAGATTGTGCGCGCCGTGTTTTTCCTCCACGACTCGGGCGTGCTGCATTGCGACCTGAAACCGGAAAACATTTTGCTCACGGATGCGAGGTCGACCAATCAAGACTCGAACGACTCGAGCTCGCCGTCCAGTCGACGCGGATCCACATCAAGCTTGGATCCCCACGCCGACGTGAAAGTGTGCGATCTTCAAGTCGAGCTGTGTGACTTTGGGCTCTCGGTCAAGGTGCCCGACGTTCGCTTTTACAAGCTCACGGGCGATGTCCACAAGGTCCCGTTCACGGGGCTCACGGGCACGTCTGGGTACATGGCGCCTGAGCTACTGCAGCAGCAGTCGTACGGCAAGCCTGTGGACATGTGGGGCGTCGGCATTGTCATTTACGAGATGCTCATGGGCTACCAGCCATTCTACCCACCGCACGCGTGTATCGATGAGAAGCCCGACTTCAACCCGCGTGCGTGGAAGGATATCAGCGCTCAGGCCAAGGACCTCGTGCAGGGGCTGCTGGAAAGAGACCCGAGCAAGCGGCTCACCGCCGCCCAGGCGCTGTCCCACGGCTGGTTCGACACGGCGACTTTTGCCATTTAGAGCTCGGCAACTGCGTGACGGCCACGACAAACCAACACACCGAAATTCCACTCATAGAATTCGAGACCCCAAGGCGAGGCAGTGAAAAATGGCTAGCCTGCAGATGAAAGCTGAAGAAATGTATGAATGTATGAATGTTATTGAAGGACAGCAACAGTGTGTGCCTGCTTAAGAGATACTGTACAGTACTGATGAAGTGTATACAGTAGTAGTATTCAGTCCTGCGTGTCAGGACTTGAATCGTTTAGCGCCCTTTTGCTCTACCCACTGGAAAAATTCACACCTGGCGTCTGGATGGCCCTTCTCACCCTGCAAGACAACGGACGAACAACCAGTCAGCAATGGGCTCACTTCACCAGACAGAAAAGACAATGGGTTCGTTAGTACAGTACCGCAGGCCGAGTGCAGACGTAGAATTTGCGGCCCCAGTTCTCGTTGGTTTTGAGTACCGTTCGCAGCACTGATGGCTCGCCGCAATGGCACAGTGGAGTCTTGGGTGGTTGACCGCTCAGCACTTGCTTCCACTTGGTTTGTTCTTCCTCTTCAAGGCGCCTCTTGGAGCCCAGAAACGAGTTCCATACTGTCGGATCGATCGACTCGCTTGGCGGTGACGGTGATGATGTTGTATGAGTGATCGCTGCTTGCAATCCGCTTGGCATGGCCGGGCTCTTCTGCTTGGCGGTTGCTGGGGCTCGCTGACTGAAAAAGGACTTGATGGATGCTTGCGATGGTCGTCCGCAAGACCCGACTCTCCCTCCTATTGGTATGTGTGAGCGAGGGGATCCATGGAGTGGCGTCGCATTGAGTTCGCCCCCATCGCCGCTATTTCGCTGGACAAAGAAAGCCTTGAGCGTCTGCTGCTTGCCTGCGAACTCCAAATAGTACTTGGCGCAAAGCGAAGCCGTCTTTTCGTCCTTCTCTCGAGCTCCATCAAATTGCACGACGAGCGTGCACACGACTGGGCAGTGGTCAGACCCTTGTTGCTGCGACTCGACACTGGTAGGACCCAAGCATACAGCTCAGCGTTTGTAATCCAGCGATATATAAGCTGGAACACACCTGCACGCCGTCGCCGACTCGTCCAGTAAACCACGATCCATGAGAATATAGTCGATGCGGGTGCCGTAGTTCGTTTGACGCGCTGCCGTCACCATGCTCCAACACTACCACCAAATGCCATTTTGTCAGCTTCACTCCTGTCCGATTACAGGTACAGTATGGCGCGGTCGAGATTGCTTACGGTATACGCCTTTGCTTCTGTCGGATGGAAATGCCGGAAAGAGTCCACCAAACGATGATCCTCATCGTTTGGCGACTGGTCATTATTGTCTCTGGAGAGTGAACTCACGGCGAAGCGATCCATCCACTGCCGACATGGATGGTCCCCGAACGCACCGTCATGATACGGTTCCGGTTCACAGTGATCGATTTCGCGGTGCGCGATATTGATGTCTCCCTAGCCACCGCCACACCGCGTGTCCAAGTCAGCTTCGGAGTCTCTATCTATCCATGGGCATTGCTAGAAAATATATCTCACCACAACAATGACGCGCTTGCCCGCCTTCTGGAGTGCTCGTACACGGTCTTCGAGCAATTCATGGAAGCTCAGCTTGTACTCGAGTCGCTCCGAGTTCCTCGTTGCCGGGCAATAGACGTTGATGAGCACGAACGCCTGGTGGTCGGTGATGACGCATCGCCCTTCAGACTCCAGTTCGTTCAGCATCTTGGAGGACAACTACGAAGCAGAACAACGTGGGTAGTGCTTCCCTATACAGTATGTTCAGTCTTTTCACATTCGCGTACCTCGTGGTGCTTTGAGCCAACGTGTCCGATGCCATCCTGGACGGCATACGTGCCAGCGAGACCTTCCTCGGCCGCGATCGTTGGCACGACGCCACTCCGGCAAAACGTGACGACACCAGAGTATCCACTACGCACTCGGCAGAAGGAATAGAACGCATCGTACCCTGCATTCTCCACCACAGACACATCAGCGAGATCTCATCGCTAGCCGAAGCAGAGGCTCTTGTCAGCTACGCACCTTCGGGCCTTGCTAGCTCTTCGTCCAGCTCCGAGCGGGTCATTTTGGTCTCCTGAAAGCAGAGAATGTCCGCATCCAGTGCATCCAATAGCTCCTTCAGGTTCTTCTTCTTTATACGCTGCACACACGCGCGCAGGCCATTCACGTTCCACGTCAGCAACCGCACTTGGCCGATCATCTTGATGGCCAATGCTGATGTGGAAGTCAAGGAATGTATACTGTATATCTTCAGCTACTACGAAGTATACGATACTCTATATTCAGCCAATGATAAGCTTGAATAGAATACCAGCCAATCGAAATACTTCGCGCCAAAGAGCTCCTCGTGCATGGCGCGACGAGCTGCGCCATAGACGGCTAAAGGCCTTGAAGAGCGAGCGACGATTCATTCTCCCCCATGGCGCTCAAGATCGAGCACGACGCGGACACGATCCGCGAGGCCTTTGCGGCCTCCAATATCGAGGTCTCAAGCGATGCCATCCACACGTGCATTGCGATCTGCACCGAGTTTGCGCTCACGGCCGATGAGCTGGCGGCGCGGTACGATGCATACTCGATGAACCACCAGGTGAGCGGTGCCGTGGACGGCGACAAGCTCGCGGTCTTCCGCTCCAAGTTGTCCCAGGAGAAGCCAAAGGGCAAGGACAGTGCAGGTGCCAGCAGCGCCGCACAGAAGCGCAAGATCGGGAAGATTAGCGGCACGCCTGTGATCAAGCGCGAGATCAAGACCGAGAGCCAGGACCCGCTGAATGCACTCTACAACATGAAATCGCCCGAGGGCAAGCACCCGCCACGGTCTTTCACGAGTCCGGCTCCATCCAACAGCAAAGTGGCGCGCACGTCGTCGTCCATGTTCTCGCCAACGTCGATGCAGTCGCCGCCTGGAAGCAGTAGCTACGAGAACCGCTCCGACGCGGGCAAGATCGTGACCGAGTTCAACGCCCATTTGAAACCGGAGTTGGTGGCATTGCAAAACGCCGCTGCACTGGAAGACGATCCCATGAGCGCCTCGACTGGTGTCGCCATTCGGGTGCCGTTTGAAGATCGCAACATGAAGTCCAAGGCCGAGTTCATGTACACGCCGCTTTTCGATCGCGCGCTCGCGTTGGACGAGCAGCTCATCGAGTACGAAGAGCTCATCAAGACCAAGTACGAGCTGGAGTCTCTCGGACAGATTGGCGATCCTTCGCCTGCACAGGTCACCGTCGTTGGGCGCATTGTGTGCGAGGCCGCCGAGGGCAAGTTGAACCCCAGCGTCGTGCAGCTGGAAGGCTCGCGCAAATCGTGTGGCGGCCAGCGCGTCCTGCTCGACCTCAGCGGCGTGTCAAACCTGCAAGTTTTCCCCGGCAAGGTAGGGCCACTGAGATGAGATGTTCGTGAACTTCGAGTAAACTAACTGGGGGTCCATCGTCTGCCCCCGTAGATTGTCGCTCTTGAGGGAGTGTTTGAAGATGCTCGGAACCCGATGGTGGTCAAGCGCTTCCTGGACGTACGTGCTTGAGCTCCTTATAGTCTGGAGTCGGTGAGAGATCTCACCGGTTTATGATTGCAGCCTGTGCCAGCTCCCACGCCCACCACGAACAAGGCACGCTTGGAGGCAGTCCAGCTAGAGCGCAGCCACGGCCGACCCGTGCGCGTTGTCACAGCAAGCGGGCCGTTTACCACAACCAGCAACATATCGTACTCTCCTCTTGCCGACCTGTTGCTAGTGGTGAAGGATCAGAAGCCGGATGTGCTCGTGATCGTACGGTGACCCGACCCCGCATCTTACCGCCCACAGACGGCTGACGGACGGCCTGTTATTATGTGTGCAGGTGGGACCATTCATCGACAGCACGCACGGCAGTTTCCAGCAAGGGCTCGTGGAGTACGATGGCATGATGCTCGGGTTCGAGGACATCTTCTTGTTCAAGGGTACGCTCTTTCTCCTCACGATACAGGATTCCTGCATGGCAAAAGCTAACGCACAAGGGTGGATGTTCCAGTGATGGCGACGTTGGACAAAGTCTTGGATGAACATGCCGACCTGCAGATCGTGTTGGTGCCGTCGCTGCGGGATGCCCACCATCAGTACGTGTACCCGCAGCCTCCGTTCAACAAGAAAAAGGCGTGTGAAGCGTTGGGCACGGCCGATCATGCCAAGCGGGTCCACATGATGCCCAACCCGTGCACCTTCAGTGTCAACGAAGTGGTCTTTGGTATCTCTACGCTGGACATTGTCATGCACCTCAGCTCCAACGAACTGCACAGGTATAGTGCCGGTCTCAACGTAAACTCAATCATGACCGGTAGCTGATTCGCTTTGTCTCCTTCACAGAGCGCAAGGTGCGGCCCAGAACCGCCTTCTCCGGTTGAGCCAGCAAGTCATCGAGCAGCAGAGGTATGTCGTTTGAGAGTGGAAGATACTCATTGATATCTTGGCTGCTCACATGTACGACGTCTGATTCTCTGCAGCTACTACCCGTTGTTTCCGCCGCCACCCAACTCGGAGGCCCCGCTCGACCTGCGATACATGCACCAGTACCAGTTCGAGAAGACACCGGACGTGCTGATCCTGCCCTCGATGCTGAACCGGTTCTGCGGGGTACGTTCTCACATGGATCCATCACGCTTTGGAACTCTTGACCCACCAGTTATATTCCTCTCCTCTTCATGACAGCGTGTGCAAGACTCTATCTGCGTCAACCCGGGTCAGCTCTGCAAGGGCGAATCGGGTGGCACGTACGCTTCCATCACGTTCATGCCTCTTGGCCGCGACAAGATTCAGCAGACGCGGGGCGAGGAGGCCCCGCACTACATTCCTGACCGCACGATCGTCGACATTAGGCGCATTTAGATGTACATGCCCAGTAGATGCGCTGGGGGGACGTGCCATTGGGCTGAACTGAATGTACCCATCTCATCCACCCTTATGTACTAAATTAGTATGTTTGAGCCATTCATTGAATTGTGGGTTAACCATATGAATTGAACATTTGGGTTTCCAAATTTTGGGTTTCCAATTTGGCGGGAGTCGTCGCGCGGGATGGAATGATGAACCAGCACGACGGAGGCGACGGCACCGATCGCCAGGCGCAGAGCGCGAGATCACTCAGCATGAGCCACGCCAGCGGGAGCGGATGGGACGGGCTTCTCACGACTGCTGATCTCGGTGTGTCGTACAATGGGAATGCGAGGTACGCAGCGCGCGGTTCACGACGTACTGATCCGAAAGGACACTTTAGCTCAGCGCAAAATGAACCAATTTGCTCTGTAGATCTGACGCGCAGCAGCTCGACAAGGACACGCTGATGCACCAAATCAAGCACAACTTCGACCGGGAAACGCACTCGTTTCGGAGCCGCATCTTGGAGGCGACGGACGAGGCCGCGCGGGCGAGAGAGCGGATCGACGACGTCCACCACGAGATGCTGCGGCTGCGCAAAAAGTGTGCCAAGCTCCACAAGATGGTGCAGGAACGCGACGCGACGATCGCGTGTGTGCAAGAGCAGCAAGACCTGCAGCTTCCGATGCTCATGCACGAGACGATGCGCAGCCTTCACCACGCCGTGGAAGGCAATCAAATCGAGGCCGACGTCGCGAGCACGATGCGCTCGTCCGTGCATAGGAATCGTCATCAACGCTCGATCATTCAGGAGCAAATGGACGACCGAGTCCACGAGTACGAGAAGCAGGTAAGCAATCAGCAATTGCGGATGGCTTTCCCGGTATTGAGCTTTTACTGATGCTGCGTAACCATTTGCTGGATCCAGATCTCCCGACTCTATGAGGAGCTCCACCAGGAGAAACAGAAGAACGAGATGCTGCAAGAAGTGCTGAAGGAACAAAAGCGATCGAAAGCCAAACTCATGAAAGCGTGCAAGTTCGCACGACGCGAGATCGAGGCGTTAAAAGAAAGTGACTTGAGCCATCTACTCGAGGATCTCGAGATCAAATGCCGCGAGCTCGAGCACCGCAACGCTTCGCTTCAAGACGACCTCGACTTTGAAAAGACGCAGGTCTCTTTATGGAGCGTGTGTTGGGTGCATGTCGCTTGAGGCTGAGTAACCGTCTGGATGTTGTAGGCGGCGAACGTACGCCAAGAGAGAGACGACATCGAAGACGAGCTAGCCTCACGCCGTCAAGACTCGAGCGACTGGGCAGGTGGGTGGGACTGACAAGAGTCGGCAGCAATGCTACTGTAGAAAGTACTGAACCGGATCGTGCTATGTGTCCACAGCCCGCCTCGAAGCAAAGCAGCGAGAGATTGAACGATTACGAGCACAGATCCATGAACAGCAGTGCGCGCTGGAGAATTTCCAGCAAGACTACGATCTCGTCGCTGAGCGAACGGTGAACCGATCGGACGGCAGTATGCACATGGAGCTTCAGCAAGAGGTGGGTACACATAAGAAGCGGGATGGTGACCAGGAAGTGGTGGAGAACCAACGGTGCTATGTGCCGTGTAGTGCGATCTTCTCATCCGGGCTCTCCATCGCGAGAGGGCGCGCGTCGCAGACCTGGAGCACCAGCTGCAAAACGCGTCGGCCCGCTCGGAAAGGCCACGCCCACCCCAGACGCGTGGGCCGTCGGAACCCATGAATGACCGAGAGCACATTCTGGAGCAGGTACGTACTTAGGCTTGCTGTCACCTTCTCTGCGATCGTGTTGACGTCTGTATCTTCGGTGGATCACGTAGATTGGATCCGTCCGAGAAAAGATCCGAAACCTCCATCACCGCTTGCAAGAGTACACCGAAACTCAAGGGCTCGCGTCGTCCAGCAGCAGCAGCTCTCTCTTTCGGAGATCACGCCGTGTGCCATCCGGTGAACGATCCGGAGTATCGATGGAGAACTCACGAGCCAGCGAGACATTGAGCCAGTGCGGCGCCGACCTGGACGCCATGCAACGTCTCATGGAAGAAGCCTTTGCGCGGGCGCTTGGAAACAACTGCGCCATGCAGTAGAAGAAGACGATACAATAACAAAGTATACGCTGTTCCCGACCCAAACGACGGATTCCAGAGGTCACATCACGGGCAACTGCTCTCGCACTTCAAGAGTGACGCTTCAAGGTCCACGCATCATCATTGGCCGAGAGGAATGAGACTGAGATCGCTTCTGAGAGGATTCCCTCAGCTTCACAAGTTTTGACAGTGACTACATCAGTCGCTTATCATGATCCAGGAGAGAAAGAGAAATATCCAGAGGCATTAGATTTTGAAGTCCAATGAGTCCACTCAATAGTGTGCGGTTTGGCTTCTCTCCCAACATGCCGTCGGTTGGGTCCATACAATACCCAGACGATGTCACTACCCGTACAGAACTGTGCGAAGTTGCTGCTGAGTTCCACACCCTTGTGGGTCCCATCGTCATGGTCTGGAATGAACCCAGCAATCATATCGTAGTGGACGCCAATGGCCAGGTTGGGTTCTCTTTCGCCCAAGTCAAGCCAGTTTCCATTGCCACAGTTGCTCTGATAAAAGGTCCTGTATACTAAATATTCTATTATATACGATAAGATTCGCGATATTCTCATATCATATTGCTACGCGGTTTTGTGAACATTTTCCCATCACATACTGTGCGTCCTTGCCTCAAATCAGGTTGCGAGAACTTATCGTCACCATCCGGCTCCTGGGTTCAGCTGCTGGAACCTTTAACTGTGTGAGGTTTTTCCTCGGTGTTGTGTGTGAGGTTAAATCAGTCCCACCGCGGCGATGGATTTCCTCTCTCCCTCCAACACACAGAATCCAAAGCACGACACCTCAGTCATTCGGCAATTCGATCACACCAACTCATTCGCAACTCTTCCTAAAGCAATCATGGTCTTTCAGCGCGGTGCCCTCCTCCTGCTCGCGGCCGCGGCCGCTGTTGTCTCCACGGAGGCGCTGTCTATCGACGTGGAGTCGAACCTTAAGAACCCGATGGTGAAGAACGTCGAGGAGCGCGACGGCAAGATCATTCTCACGCTCGAGGATAAGCCCTCCCACAAGAAGCACCACAAGAAGCACCACAAGAAGCACCACCAGGTGAAGGAGCCGGTCGTGCACCACAAGAAGTCCCACAAGAAGCAGGTCTCGGAGAAGCGTGAAAAGGACGAGGTCGTCAAGCAGTACCCGCACGGCAGTGTCCACATCTCGAAGAAGGAGGAGGCGAAGCCTGCCAAAAAGCACGTCAAGAAGGTCAAGCAGGTCACGGTGCCCCCGAAGCCGGCGGATGATGGTAGCGCGGACGAGGACTTGGAGGAGCTCGAGGTCGGTGAGGAGGAGGCTGGAGATATCGACACGGAGGACTTCGCACTCCCGGTTGGTGACTCGGTGGACATTACGGTTGACGGCGAGACTATCACGCTCAAGCACTTTGCGAACGGAAGTGTCGTCATGTACGGTGGCGGCGAAGTGACGGTGCTTGACGGCAAGGACATCTACCTTGACTTCGAAGTTGACGATGAAAAGGCGGGCTCGAGTTCCGGATCGGGTCGTGGCCATGCCGAAGCCGGTGTGGCTGTCGGTGCCAAGGAGAAGGACACGTCCCTCGTGGGTAAGATCGAGGCTGACGTTTCCAGCGTGGCCAAGAAGTTTACCGAACTTGCCACGAAGCTTACTGGCAACGGCTTCAAGGAGGCCACCCCCATTATCCTGATCGGTGGTGCCATCGGTGCTCTTGCCGCTGTCGTCGGAATCGCCGCCGTCGCCGTTGGCCGTGCCCGCGCCAACTCGGCTGCCGCTGACCCGCAGTCGGTGCTTGCCGATGCAACTGAAGACGTCGAGGCTGACGTCGAGGCCGGTGAGACCGAGGAGAAGAAGGAGGACGAGGCCGCTGAAGAGTCGCAGGCGCTCGACAGCTCCGACTCCGAGTCCGAGTCGGAAGCCGAGCAGGAAGAGGGCAAGTTCACGAACGAAGTGGCGTCGGTCTAAGCTGGCCGCTCTCCCATCACAAATGTGATCGTGCATGTAATGAGTCCCTTTTCCTTCTCCCTTTCAATTGCCATTGATTATCCTCCGTGCATGTTTAGCTTAGGCAGTGCAGGTTGATTACAGTACGCCGTCAATCACATTGCATTTTGCAAAGCATTTCACTCCGCCTTCTTGTCCGTTTTCTCACGTGCTCGAAGTCTTTTCTTCCACCAGTCGCTGCTTCGACTCCCACAAACGCTGGGCTTTCTTGTTTGGTCTGTCTCTCCTCATGGGTTACCTCCATAAATTGATAGTTCAGGTGTCGACTGGACGACAGGTGATATGCACCCTATCATTTCAGTGAGATGTTTACTTCTGTAGTTCAATTTTCTTCAAAACGAATGCCTTTGAGTAGTAATCGCATTTGAGGGGTTCGGCCGTTGAGTTGACCTGGCAGGTCAGCGCCGCACCCCCACACCTATCAGTGCAATTGACCAGATCAACCAAATCGGGACGGCGCCGTGAGCCGTAACCACAAAGCTATTACCGGCCACCGCCACGCGTACACGCAAAGCATAGACAGCATCCGCCAGTGACCACACAGTACCACTGAAGCTACAGCGACCATGAGCGATAGCTTGTGGATAGCGGGCGTGTCCTTGTCGCTGGCTGCAACGCTCTTCGGCACGCTCGGCAAGGTCTTTCTCAAGCTCGCGCACACCTCGATGAGTCCGCTCTCGGTGAAGCTCGTCGCGACGGTCTGCGTCTTCCTACTCAATCCCATTTTCGATGCGATGAGCTACGCCTACGCCGCGCAGGTGCGGTCGTCTGAGTCTTCATTTCCAGGTTGAACCCTGGCTGACTTGATTTGTTTGCCCCATTTCCTAGTCCATCCTGGCGCCGATGGCAGGTTGCAGCGTCGTGTGGAATATTGTGCTTGCGCCGTACGTTCTCGGAGAGAAGCTGTCGATTCATGACTTCAAAGGTTCAGCCGTGATTGTGCTCGGCTGTGCGCTGGTGGGCATCTCTGGAAGCCACGCCACGCCACACCACTCGAGCGTCGAGATCTACGCGCTCTACACGAGCTGGGCGTTTGTGTACTACACCCTTGTTGCGACCAGTGCTGGCATCTTCGTACGACGCAAATATTGAGTTCCTGATTGGGAACCGAAAGAGGGGATTGGAACATGGCTGACACGAGTTGCTATGGGTGCAGCTCACGTGGGTGATTTGCACGTTTGATCGCCGAAGCGCATCACGGCGTTTCGCGTACGGCGCACTGTCGGGTCTCATTGGCGGGAATCTCTTCTTTCTCAAGGCAATTACACTTGACCGGGCAACCAGTTCTCCACCGCATGATGACTGACGCGCTGCTTGCTTTTGACAGTCATCGGTTGAGCTTCTAGGAGAAGGTGGTGCCGTGTGGGCTCACCTCGAGACGTACATCATTATCATTGCAGCGCTTGCGTCGGCTGGAGGCGGCATCTATGTATTGGATCAAGGCCTCAAGGACTATGAAGCGATTTACCTCGTCGCGATCTACCAAGCGTTCCTCATCATCATTGGCTCGCTGTCGGGAATAATCTTTTTCCACGAGACTGCTGGCATGGACGCGTGGTGGCAGTCGTGCGTCTACCCGCTCAGCATCATCACAACCGTCGCAGGCGTGATCATCCTGTCGGAGAAGCACAAGAGCGGAGACGCTGTCCAAGACATGTCCGCCAAGGCGATGGAAGAAGGAATCCCTCTCATGAAGACCAACGGATCAGCGCACGGGAGTGTCACGTCGCTGTAATGCACACGGGCATATGAACAACTGTGCATAGAATAGTACAATCCATATCGAACCCAACTCTTGAAGAAGTGCTACCATATTGGCGAGGAAAGCCCGCTGATGTGGGCAGCCCGGTAAGTTTAGAGCCGCAATTGAAATTGATACCTTCATTCACTATAAGGTTCAGGATCCTACAGTATCAAGCTAGCCTTTGGGACTGTTGTACGCGGTTTAACCACAACATCCAGAGGCTCGCTCGTCAGGGTTGGCCGGATAGTACATACCGGCGGCCTTGAGCTTGCGGTTGATAACGCACATCGCTCCGATGGCGACCGCAATCAACGTGCCGACGAATCCGACAATCACCTTGACTGTCTGCGCGTACTCTTCCTCCTTCTTCAGTGCCGCTGCTGCCTCCCGCTGCGCACGCGTCTGCTTCTTCTTCTTTTTGGGTTTGGTCTCCTTCGGCTTCTTCGGCTCCTTGGGTCCTTCCTTCTCGCGTTCGAGGTGACGCTGCACCTTGCGCCCGAGCTCCGAGCGGCACCGCGGCGAGAGCGTCTCCGGGTCGGTCGGGTTGGCCTCAATCTCCTTCTGGCACTTGTTCGAGAGCTTCTCAAAGATCTTGGCAAACGCCTCTGGAGAGAGCTGCGGCTGCTTCGAGCTCGCACTTGCCGTGGCGTCCACCGTCTCCTCGCGGACCTCTTCGGCCTGGAGCTCCTCTTCGGCCTTGGCAGTGACGGTCTGTCCGCAGAGCGCCAGAAGCGCGATCAGCGCCAGCAGGAAGACGAAGCGTCTCATACTCAAGCGCGTTCGTCTGCCGCGAGGTATTCCGAACTGAACCCCAGGGTTGCCTTTTGACCTGCCAGGAATCGAACGCGTCAGCACGGTGCCAGGTGGCAGAGGCGAACCTAGCCGTTAAGTTCGGCTTCCATTCTGACCACCTTTTGACCACTTTTGTCGCGTAACCCGAAGCCGTTTTCTCAGGGGGGGTATTTTTATCCACTTTTGAGAACGCGGTTACACTCTGAACCCGCCTGACTTTTGACTGTGGGCTGGGACGGGAAAAAGCAAAAGCGAGCGAGCATGACGTCCATCTTCGAGGGCTACGACGAGGAGTACCGCGCGCTGGCGAGCGACATCTCCAAGAAGATCAGCGAGGTCGCGACGTACGAAGACCAGCAAGGTGCGGCCGTCGGATCGTTCGTAGAAGTGGCGTTTTCGTGCTGAGACGATGGAGCTATGCTGTTGTTAGATAAGAAGAAGTCGAGCATCCTCCACATTGGCGGCTTGCTCACGCAGGCCAATCAGCTGGTACGTTGGGTGGAATGCGCAGCTCTGCTGAAGTAGCTGACGGAGAGACTGATGTGGGGTTGGCGATGAATAGATCCAACAAATGGAGCTCGAAGTGCGCAGTCTGGACCCGGCGACGCGCCGCGAGCTGTCCAAGAAAGTCGACCAATACAAGAAGAGCCTGGCGTCGCTCGCGGACGACCACAAGAAGATCAAGGAGAAGGAAGAGCGCGAAGGTCTCTTTGGCGACCGTGACGACCTAGCGGTGCGTTGCCTGTTCGCACAGTCCACTTCGACCATGAGAGCGCACGAAGCTGAGTTGAAACGCTCTTGTTTTCTTTTGCAGATGTCGTCGGCCGACCATCGCAACCGCATGAAGGCCGCAACAGACAAGTACGTCGGCGTTGCGTAGTGGTGTCTCTAGACGTGCTTCTGACCTCTTGCTGGTGGATGCTCAACCAAGGATGAAAGGCACGACGGACAAGCTTGACGCCGCGCGAAGAACCGTGGCTGAGACGGAAGAAGTCGGTAGGTCTCTCTCTCCCTGGCGGCATGTATGCTGAAGGAGCGGTCTATTGATGCTTGGTGACTGACTCGCGCAGCGTTGGCGATCACGGATGAGCTGGGCCGCAACCGCGAGAAGATCCAGTCGGCCCACAACAAGGTCAAGAACGTGAACGACATGGCGCGTCGCGGCGGCAACATTGTTGGTCGCATGTCGGCGCGTGACAAGCGACAACAGCGTGCGTTGACCTTTGCTGCCTGCTTTATCGGCCTCGCGATCATTCTCGTGATTTACTTTGGCATCTTCAAGAAGTAATCTAGACACGCCGGCGAGCGGGCTTTCACACTGCACTCGCACGCACAATATTCACGTCATAGTTTATTCAGCTAGGCCGAACGTCCACTCTCTCCCTCTCTAGCATGGATGGGGGCAGCTTTTTCTTCTTCTTCTTAGACAGCAAATCGCTCGTGCGTCTCCTGCTTGAGTGACACCTCCTCGGACGTAATAGATGGCGGCACTTTTTCTCCAGCATCCCCAGACGTCGGGCGTCGCAAGCTTCTCGCCTGCAGTTGGGCGCGCTTCATGACGACGATGGGCGCGTATCCGTTGTGTAGGCGGCGACGGTGGTGGAACAGCAATCCGATCGAGACGGTCGCCGATGCGAGCACAGCAAACACAGCGACCGGAGACCGCGCCATGGTCTTATCAACCGAGTCGCTGGCGACCTGAGCGGGTAGATTGGGCGTGTCAAAAATGCCAATCGCAAGGTTCGTGCCAAAGAAATGGCCGCTCTTGTACTCGTCGACGATCTGCGCGCGGTCTTCGACTTGATCCCACAGGTTCTATCAGTCAATCAACGTGCTTCTAGGAAGAGAAGGCTCCACGGCTCACCTGACAGCGCATGATGCTTATATCCGTCGAGGCTCCATGGAGCTCGAGGGTCTTCCTGTCGCAAGAGGATGCTGTAGATCTCGATTTTGGTCATGTCAAATGTACACCTTTGTCCGCAAAACAAACCGGTAAGCAATCCTCAACGTGTTTGAACCCGCGCAGCAAGACTTCCGCTTACTTCTCCCCTGACGAGGTGTCGTTACGAGGCACCGTGACCAAATGCTTGCAGTATTCAACAGGCGCGAGCTGCACGAGCATGGCGATCATGCTCTCCGTCGAGCTCTTGGCCGTGGATTCGGTCGCCGACACGAGACTCACGGGATGGAAGAAACTACGTCGAGGCATCTTGAGCTGAACGTTCAACTTGCTGACGCCGACGTGGCACGCATCGTAGAGCCGTCCACAATCCTTTATCGTCGGTAGGCGGTAAATCTCGATGCCCAGGCACTGATTGAAATCCCCAAGCACGCGACTGATGCATGCCGCCAAGAAGAGCAAGAGCATCGTTGCGTGTTTCATGGTGGCAAAGAGCGGGAGAAACTCGGTAATGCTTGCTGATCGCTGCGAGTCTCTTGATGGGGTTCTGTGGAGTCTAGGCGTGGTGGACTTTTCGATATTTTGGATTGCGTCCTTTCATGGGTGGATCGCTGTTTCTAACAGTTACGAGTGAAATAGCGAAATGGCTACCCTTTCTTTCTAATCCAGTTTCTCGTATCC
The DNA here is from genome assembly GCA_023335925.1 of Pythium phragmitis. Taxonomy (NCBI): domain Eukaryota; phylum Oomycota; class Peronosporomycetes; order Pythiales; family Pythiaceae; genus Pythium; species Pythium phragmitis. The sequence continues at coordinate 24,049 of JAADVZ010000062.1, read as the reverse complement.
GTGATCGAACCAGCGCCGATGGAGATCCATCATCAATACGAACGAGCGTCGAAAGACGAGGAGCAGTAGCCACGCGGACGCGATCGTGAGTGAGACCGCACTACCAACGATGGCGCTGACGAAAGCCAGCAGGACCACTCGACGCACGAGGATGGCCGGAGGAGAGCTCGGCTGGATAGCGTGGCACAAGCTGGAGGGGTTCGGGAGCACGTGTTCGGCGAAATGGGAGGAGAATTTGTGCTCTAGCTTCACGTCGCCATCTTCTCCGCCTACCCGTACTGTAGCCGTTGGCAACGGCATGGCTTCCCAATCGAACACAATCTCGCCGAAGTTCTTGTAGCCGTAGTAAGCATTGCGATGAGGCCGGAAGTCCCACGACAGAATGAAGTTTGCTGCACGGAAGAGAAGCGCTCCAAACGAGTCTAGGGACGGTTTATCCTACAGAAGGCGAATACGCATCAGTATTGCAACGCAGAGGCCAAGTGGATGGAGGAGAAGGCGTACCCAACTATGCGTCATGCCGGAGCTTGTGATCTCTGTCAGCAACGCCGTGTGGTCTTCGCACTGGATCTGATTGATCTCTGCGTAGTGGACATCTCCGCTGCATCCGAGTGTAGGAAAAACGCGAGTTACATGAGCTCAGTACTTTCAGGGAAGGTGTTTCGATTCCCGAGACCTCACCTAAGAAGAATCACGCCTTTGACGTTCGCCATGAGGATGAGGTTGATCAATCGCTGTCGCTGGGCCGGGAAGCGATGCCAGTTCTCGCCGCCGTAGAAACGATCCTGCGGCAGGATTTGAATACCAGAGACAATAATGTTGAATGCTGCCGACGATGACAAGAGTTCGTTCTCGAGCCATTGCCACTGAGCCGGCCCCAGAAAGTCCCCGTCGTCGGTGCCGTACGGATCTTTGTGGAACCTATCATAATAATAAGCAAATGCTCCAGTCAATGCCTCGAAAAACGAAGCACAGCTATCACAATGGAACGAACCTCACGTCCAGTAGGATAAACTTCACTGTCTGTTGTCCCGAGCCAATGGTGTGGGAGGTGTACACTCCGTCTTGTGTGCGGCGCGGCGAGTCGGCCGGTTCCCCCAGAAAGTCTAGAAAGAGCTCCTGGCTTTGTGTTCGATACGGGTACATCTTGTCGCCATCGTTGATACCTACAGATGCGTACATTCGATTGGCTGGTGCTGTCAATTCCAGAGTGTGCCATGCGTAGCGCACCATAGTCGTGGTCGTCCCACGTGCCGATCACTGGCACTTGCTGTGCGAGTGACGCGTACTCCGGATCCGTCAGCTGCAGCCTACAGAAGGTGGGAGCTTTCATGGGTCATCCATACCCAGTACTATAAGTCCAGCAGTCTGAGGTACGAGTATTTCTCTTGTAGCATTTCCGGTGGCGCGTCACGAAACACGCGGAACGGAGGCAAGTACGTCTTGAGCTCGTTGAACGCTTTGTAATCACCGTAGATCTACCGAGCAAATCGAGTCACAAAGCATTAAAATCGTATCGCTAGAGATCCACGCCTCCTCAGTAGTGGCTACGTACCGCATCCCCCATCCATAGCCATAGTTGCGGGTCCGTTGCCTGAACGGCCGACCACAGCGGCTGCTGGCGCGACTGATGGTTGCAGGATCCAAACGCCACCCGCTCCAGAGGAAGCGCGATCTCGTTCAGCGCCACGCCCGCAGCCGCAGTAGCTGGAGGCGTGAGAGATAAGAGCACAGCTATAGCCACCGCCATTGTAGATGGCGCCATCCACTGCATCTTGCGGTCTGTTCTCGTGTTTGGTTGAAGGTAGACCTTCTCACTTTTTGTCCAATCCTAAAGCTCTAAACATTAATTTGACCAATCAGATGTCGACAACTCCGCTTGACAGTGTTGTTGGGTCACATTCGCCGTAGGAAAATAGGATGGAGACGATGGTGCTGCCGACGCCGCTGCGCAAGAACGGCGACGTGATCGCGCTGGGCATCGAAGGGAGCGCCAACAAGCTAGGCGTGGGCATCATCCGCTACCGCCAGGACGGCGAGACCGACATTTTGTCGAACCCGCGCAAGACGTACATCACGCCGCCCGGCCAGGGCTTCTTGCCGCGCGAGACGGCGTGGCACCACCAGAACCACGCTGTCGGCATCGTGCGCGCAGCGCTGCTGGAGGCCAAGATCTCGCCCAAGGACATTGACTGCATCTGCTACACCAAGGGCCCAGGCATGGGCGGCCCGCTGCGCTCGGCGGCCGTGTGCGCGCGCACACTGTCGCTGCTCTGGAAGAAACCGCTGGTCGGCGTCAATCACTGCGTCGGGCGTACGTGTGCGTCTCCTTTCCCTGTGTCCTGTAACTACTGACTGGTGTTGAGTGGTTGTTGGTAGACATTGAGATGGGCCGCACAGTGACCAAGTCGTCCGACCCCGTCGTGCTCTATGTGAGTGGCGGCAACACGCAGGTCATCGCGTACTCGATGCAGCGGTGCGACACACGCGACGGCCTACTGCTCATGGGTCACTCGTATTTAATGTTATTCTTGCGGCTTCCTCAGCTATCGCATTTTCGGGGAGACGATCGACATCGCCGTCGGCAACTGCCTCGACCGCTTTGCGCGCGTCATTGGGCTCTCCAACGACCCGAGTCCCGGCCAGAACATCGAAGTTCTCGCTCGCGAGTGAGATGAACGCTGTTGCGTTGAGGGTTGTTGAAGGGACATCTGCTGATGGAAGTATGCTGGGTATTTGCAGGGGCAAGAAGTTCATCGAGCTGCCGTATATTGTCAAGGGCATGGACGTGTCGTTCTCTGGGCTGTCCACCTTCATTGAGAAGGAAGCAAAGTACGTGCGGATAGGCTGGGACTCTGTCTTGTCAACATCCGACTCACTGATTGTGCCCACTCCAGGACGAAGCTAGACTCGGGCGAGTGCACCAAGGCAGACCTCTGCTACTCGCTGCAGGAGACGATTTTCGCCATGCTGGTAGATTCCTTCATCCATTTCCATTCAGTATATTGCCGACACTGCAATGCTGACACGCTGACGCTCATGCGGAATGGTAGGTCGAGATCACGGAGCGTGCGATGGCGCATTGCGGCCAGTCGGAAGTGCTCATCGTCGGTGGCGTCGGCTGCAACCTGCGCCTCCAGGAAATGATGGAGATCATGGCCAAGGAGCGCAACGGCCGCGTGTGCGCAATGGACCACCGCTACTGTATTGACAACGGTGCGATGATCGCCCAGGCCGGAGTGCTCGAGTACCAGTACGCCGAGATCACACCGATCGAGGAAGCGACCTGCACACAACGGTACGTCTATGAGAGCTTCTTGATAGATTGAGCCATGTCTCACACTACTGGATATTGCAGATTCCGTACCGATGAAGTGTCGGTGGTGTGGCGAAATGATTAGAATTGAGCACAGCGACGTGTTTGGTTATGGACATCTCCGTACCTTAATACCAAGCACCCTCGAGTTGTCACTTGAGGCACTTCGTGTGCAAGCACTCATTTGCCTCTGCTTTCAAGCTTCCCTTAGAGGGGTGGGTTCGTACGATCCTACTTTCATGGACTTCGGCTTGGCTTCAACATGGGGAGACACAACATTTGCTGCATAGCTTTCTGGGTCTGTGGGATTTGCCCTTTCCAACCAGCGATAGCAGATACGAACATGCCTGCAAGAAGACCCCCCCTGCCGCGTTGTTTTTCTGATATCAAGCGATCCGTGTCGAGTACCGAGTGCATGCATCAGGTCACGATCGAAGGATCTCACCCGAAGCCGACAACACCAACGAGCGCAGCGTTCTGGGTGGGAAGGTCACCCCTGTTGGGATACTGGAGCGGCACAGCACCGAAGGCGTCAAGTGACGCGCAAGACAAGGCCACGGTCTCAGGACTACCCGTACAGTAGCTTGGTATTCCAAGCAAGCAGTCACGTTTTGATATAGCATCGCTAAGAATACCGACCAGCAAACACTCCATCTCACAGGGTCCTCGTGGGGACAGGGGCTGCTGGTACAATCTTCGCCACGTGATTTCCATCAAGATCAACCACCATGGACCGCGCCCGGCGAGCGGAACCGTATAGCAATGCGACGATCTGGACGCGCGAGATTGCACGCAACCTGGCCGGCCACCTCGATCGCCTTTCCAAAGCGCACAGCTGCGTCGACTCGGCGTCGCCAAAATGGACAGCGCACCCATCGAGCCACATTAAACACGCAAGACGACCGCGCAAGACGGTGGGACTGGTAAGCCCACTCAAGCACGGTCGCTCAGCGTCTGCTGCGAGTACGCCGACAGAGGATCGCGACGATAACGAGCATCAGAGAGATGAGACGGTAGATGAATTAGCGACAGGTCGAGATGAGCATGATCCACTCAAATGCACGACACCGGGTCGAAGACGCCCCCGACCCGAAGCCCTCAAAAAGATCAAGACGGTGACGAGAAGAACGCAGCTCGAGGCGTACCGACAGGGGGAACCGCAGCGAACGCAGGATCGACCCATGGAACCGACCGGCAGCCACTATGAGTTCCTGGAGTCACCACAGTCATCAGCAAACTCGAAGAAGCACGCCGCACTGGACTACCACCGGCGCCAGGAACAGCAGCGAATATGGGAAGAAAACCAAAAGCTCGCCAAGCGACTGCGCAACACCAAGCCCACGCTCAAGAGCAAAGACTGGGAGAAGGACGACAAGTGGAACCAGTCGTTTCTCAAGACACAGGAGCGACGTCGGCAGGCGCTCCACCATGAGATGGCGCGCACGCTGGCGTCACCCCACTCGGCGACGATCCGTGTCAAGCCGATTGTCCATCCTGGCGGTCACATGACAAGTCGTCTGCACACAGAGTACGGGCTCGGTGACGAGCCAGTGACCGCCATCGAGGTCACCGCTCCGGATACAAAGATCGCGTCGAGTGGTAGGGATCTGCGGCGTCGACGGTCAGTTGATGAAGACATGGCCCAGGAGAACCGCCACCACTCGACTGCCCCCAGTCACCGTCGGATCCTCGAGCTTCGGAAGCAGAAAGAGCAAGGCGAGAGAAGGCAGCACCCACAGACGAGTACTGAAAATGACGGTCCCACAAGTGACACTGGCCCGCCCGATGAGCTTGTGAGCGTACGGTTCACGTTCTCCCGCGGACACACCCGAGCACCATGCACACCGAATGGGATCACGGGTCAGTTCTCGCCTGCTGTCGAACTCGAGGTGGCGTTGGAGACATCCAATCACGACGACCATGGGGATGACGACACGCTTTTACTGCCAGTTCCCGAGCTGCATCTGCCCGACTCGAGCCCCCTGGACGCGCGCGAGCATGACGAGGTGAGCGGCGATGTCCTTGATGCGCTGCAAGCGTGCATCGATGTGGTAGTGTTGATGGCCGACCAGACGCTTGTCGTGGAAGATGACGCGTTGGAGTTGCCATCTGCGGTCCACGCGCAGGCATTTGAGGATGCCCTTCTCGCCTCGACGAGCGGTGAGACATCGCAGGAACCACTGCTTACTGAGGCACCAGACGAGTCGACTGAAGAACCGCGAGTGCCTTTAGAGACACCAGCTCACGAGCTTGATCCCTCGAGCGAGGCACTAGAGCTTTCTGTTGAGCAAGAAGAGGAGAACCGGCAGCAAGATCCCGAGCCAGCGGCAGAAGACGTGATTGCACCGCAACCCGACCTACCGTGCACTCCGCAGCCAGCCGACGACACTGAGACGCTCGCGGCATCCAACCAGCAAGTACCACCGACAGTTGAAATGGAGGTGAGTACGTATGCAAGTGAATTCGACGGAGAGGAGAGTATGACGGCCATCGCCTGTTCTGGACGGGACGCCGAGCGAGCACTGGGGCTTCAGCCACTGCCAGAGCAGCAGGAAGAGCCCGAGGAGAACGAGTACGAGGACGACCACGTTGACGCAGACGACGAGCCGCAATATGACGACGACGAAGACCTCGAATCTGAGACGGACCACGGCGCCAATGACGACGAGCACTTGTACGACGACGATGGCTTCGCGGAGGACGACGCATAGTGACATAGTTGAACCCTCTGAATAATGCCAGTTACGGCTCCTAAGTACGTACCATATTTAGTGTTAAGTTCGCTTTGGCTTTTTAAACCCATGGAGCTGCTCATCGCGGGAAGTGAGTCAGGATGGAGACCGAGTCCGCCACGCGCGACGCGGCCGTGGTAGCGAGCCCCGTGCGTCGTGAGATACCTGGAAAGGCGTCGCGGCGTGTGTCAACGGGATCCATCATGACAGCGCCGTCACGCCGCGTTAACTCCCGTGGCACGAGCCAGGATGAGGATGGGGAGACTGCTGTCGCTCGCCACGCGTCTCGAAGGCGAGCCAGCGACGGCGGCGCGCGTGTGACTTTCAGGTGCGTCGCAACAGGGACCGCGCGTTGGGACGTTGTTGCTAATTGTTTGGTGGTGTTGCAAACGTAGCGAATACGTGGATGAAGTGCCGCCGCGTTTCGTGCGAACGCGCGAGCGTTCGCGATCAGGGGACGAGTGGAGTGATGACGACTCTAGCAGGATCGAGTCAAATCGAGTGCGCGACCAGCAGAGCTCGTAGGTTCCTTCTTTTCTAGATGCGGGATTTCGTCGTGGGGTTAGTAATCACACGTTTTTGCCAGCACGAGACGACGGCAAGTCGTGCATTGGACGCGCCGCGAAGAGCAGTTTGTGATTGACGGCGTGAAGCAGTACGGTCCTGGACAGTGGCGCAAGATCCTCGAGGACGGGCGAGGCATTTTCCACCGTCAGCGCACGAATGTGGATATCAAGGTACGGTTGGTCTCGCCGTGATTGCTATGGCGGGATCTTGACGCCGCGCTTCGTAGGACAAGTGGAAGAACTTGGTCAGGAGAGCCTCGCTCACGGCGGAAGAAGAAGAGAGAGCCGACAATCGCAACTGGCGCGAGACTGTCGCAGCCCGAGAGGTCGGGCGAATTCTCCAAGCAGCGGAGAACGACGCCGTCGGCTCGGACGGCGACGGTGACGAGGCTGATGGCGCTGGTAGTGGCACGACCAAGAAGCGCCGGTTATCGCACAGTACTGAGTCCATTGAGTTCATCATCAGCACGGATGCGGCCTCTCGTAACGTACGTTGGAATGGTGTGCTCTACGTCCACCCCTCCAGATACTGGTCTAACTCAGCAGGCCTTCGTTTGTTATCACAGGTGCGGGCGGTCAAGATCGTGCCTCGTGACTGTCCAACGATCTCTACGCTGAAGCGTGTATTGTCGCGAAGGCTTCTCGGTGACACGCAGCACCTACCGGCCAATCTCCAGCTCATCAGCACCAAGACGCGTCGCCTCCTCGGCGATTTCGAATCCGTCGAAGAGTGTGCCGAGCAAGATGGATGCGACCTGTACTTGCTCTATGATCCATAGTACAGTAGTTATTGAGGCAGTGACCCTCGTCCCATATTCATGAAGGTACACGTGTCGCACTCTTTCTTGCTCTCTTGGAAACAAGCCTCCCAACGCAGCATGTCGATTCGCCATGTGCTAGACCGATTTCGTGATCGCAACGCGAATGAGATCAATGCCGACGAAGACAACGCGGAAGTCCATCCGATCCGGTCGCGGTTCCTGAAGGCGTGGCTCGGGATCCTCCACGCGGACGACTCCCACCCGCTCCTACGCCCCAAGAAGCAGTTCATCTGCGACGTGGTCGTGTACGTGTGGGTAGAACAACAGTAACGACAACGTAGCGTGGAAGGTGAGAACAGCATCCTTGACAGTGTGCGGGCATGGAGGTCTCATTGTCGTTACTGGTTCTTCTTAGCGAATCGCCCAACGGGAGGCACGACCTCTTTCTCCTCCTCTTCCATGAAGGCCGACAGGATGTAAAACCCAATGACGATGTTGACCATGAGCACGGCGGCCAACCCACTGCAATGGCAAGCGCGATCGTCAGCGTGGCGGATCCGATATCCTTTTCAAGTGCGAGCGCTTGCGTACCTCCACATGTCGGCATTACGGTAATCTACACAATCAACCGACATACAACTCAGCACTCTAGAATACAGCATTTCTCCCCCTCTCCATCTTGGTGTGTCTCACCTGGCGTGATGAGCCGCTTGACTCCGTAGTATGTGCCCAGCGGAAGCACACACATAAGCACCGTGAAGAACGCGAGCTTGCGCCACACCATTTGGTTGTGCGCGCGATTCCTGCGGCCATTACGGGTCGCTCAAGTCCATCAGACGCCAACAGATAACTGGACAAAAGGTGCATATCAATCCGAATGCACTCACCGCTCGGCGCGCGCGCCCATGGCGCTCATGCTCGCAACCTCCGTCATGGTGGATGTTACAGTCGATCTTGAGGAGTGGGTTGCATAGGCCTTTACATCCTTACGATTGGTCAATATTACACTTTAAATGCATTCCATTGGATGAAATAGAGAAACCATCATTCTCGGTTCAATGAGGGATTCGACACTGTGGTGTCGCACGACAGCGTAAAGAACGAAGCAGCAATTCCCGCGTGCTGGTCTGACCATGGCCGCGCTGACCGTGGAGGACCGCCTCGCCGAGCGCCGCGGGCGCTTGCAGCCCTTCTGCGTGGTGGACCCCGTGAAGCAGCATCTCCGCTTGCCCGCGTACCACCAACTCGCGCGCCAGCTCTTCAAGCAGATGGAGGCGTACGTGGCCAGCGAATCGTGGGATCAAGCGTACGTGGTTGTAGCGGCCCTGCGATGGATTGGTTCCTTAATGCTCAACCCAGTGCCTGTGTGCATGTGTGTGTGTATTCTACTAGCTATGTGTACCTCGCTCGCTTTGTCAAGTACGCACTGTGTCGGGAGAATTGCCTGGATTGCGATTTGTTGACACGGGGCGACCGTTGCTCCGGTGCTCTTCCACAATAGGCTTTGTTCCAAGGTGATCCCGGCGCATATCGACTACAACAACCCCAAGTTTGAGAAGGAGCGCAAGTGGATCAGTTCGGTGGGTGTGTGAGTCGGATGGTGGCGGGTTGCAAAGCACTGACCGACTGTTGGACGATTGCAGCACGCCGAGCAGGGCCTCAAGCTCTTTGACATTATCCTCAAGGGAATGGAAGAGAGCGAGCTGGGACTCATGCACGAAGAGCTCAAGCAAGAACGTAGGCGTTCGGTACCGACCCCTGCAAAGGAAAAGCCCTCGCCACCGCCGCCCCCTCGTCCACCTTGTTCCTCTGCTGAGCTCACGCTTGAGGATCGCTTTGCCGCACTGCGTTTGCGGAAAGCACACGACGCGCGAGTGAATGCAGAAGCCGCAAAGCACGCAGAGCCAGCGAAACTGAGGTCAACGTATACAGGGTCGACGGTCGCCCGGTCGTCGGCGTCGAGGTCCGAGCCAACGCAACGGGTGAGAAGAGCGCTCGGGTTTTATTCCCTTTCTGCAAGGCACCACTGACGTACTGATGTGGTAACATGCTCTTAGTTGGCAAGATCGACCGTCTCGTATCCGACAGTGAACAAGGCTCACTGGATGCAGGATAATCTGCTTGGCTCTGCGGCCGCCTCGGTGCGGCGCCCCCGACGACCAGTCAGTCGACAGGCCTCGCAGGAGGCACTAAATCAATTGTCAAGGTATCTTCCATCTCAGCGGATATGGATCGTCTATGCTGCTCTAACGAGTGGAGGTGTATAGTGGTCAACTTCGCACACTGGAGATCCCCAGCTTTATCATCTCGGCATTCACGTCGATCGCGGCCCCCAACACGACCAAGTATCCGGACGGCATTGAAACCTGCGGAATCTTAGCGGGCAATCTCGTACGTCGATGCCCTCGAAAGTATCCTCCCTCGCTGGTCGCTGAGTGGTATTGTGCGCAGAAAGATTCCAAGCTCGTGATCACGACGCTGATTATCCCCAAGCAGGAGGTGGGATTCTGGTGTGTCCTTCAGCGTTTCAATATGCTCATCGTGGAGATGGACTGTGAAAATGGATAGGGCTCCTCCGACATGTGTACCATGAAGAATGAAGAAGAGCTCTTCGACTACTGCTTTAGCAACGACCTGCTGACGCTCGGGTGGATTCATGTAAGTGCGCCTTCTTTGCGTTCGGATTGAGGAAGTTTGTAGCTAATCTGCTTGTCGCTCCCTTTGTAGACCCATCCGCGACAGAACTGCTTCTTGTCGTCTGTGGACATCCACACTCAGTGCGGCTTTCAGTCGATGCTCCCCGAGGCCGTCGCCATCGTCGTTGCGCCAACGGACAAGCGTCGAAAGTGAGTAGTTTCCGGCCGCAGTTGATCCCTTCTATCGTTTCCTCACACAGTCTCTTCTCTGTTTGGAAGTGTCGGCGTCTTTCGCTTGGTCGAGCCCGGTGGCATGCAGCTCATCCAGCAGTGCACGCTCCAGGGCTTCCACATGCATCCGGAGAACATCCAGATCTACTCGGATGCGATGGCATTCGAGTGGAATGCCCACTCGGCGTCCACCATTGTCGACATGCGATGAACGCTCGTTCGCCCCGCTCGCGTTTTCCCTCACGCAGACACATTGCAGGACAACGAATACAACTCCTGATACTTGCGTACTGTACAGTAGCTTGTCGTCCGTTCGCATGTGTAGCCATATCATATCTCAAGGTCTCCTAAGTTCGCTATCGTTGATGAGAGGTTGTTGTATCCAGTGCGTGCCATCGTCTCTCTTCTCTCGTGCGTGTCTGTCGTTGCGGCGGATAAAAAAGATCACTTCCGAAAACTCCCTCCCACACGACACGAGCGACGACAATGCGGGCGACTCGCGTGGGTGTTTATATCGCCGCGGCAACTGCCGTGCATGCCGGTGCCCCTATGGGTGTCGGCGCGGCGCCGCCCAGCGTCAGCGACCTCACGGCGCCGCTGCAGCGCATCGCGTTCGGCTCGTGCAACGACCAAAGCTTTGAGCAGCCGCTGTGGCCGGCCATCGCCGCGCACAAGCCAGACCTCTGGGTTTGGATGGGCGACAATGTATGGAAGCTTGCTCACCGTCGAGTCTGGGGAACGATGACTCATGCCGTTGCTGGGTTGTAGATTTATGCGGATATGCCACAGCGCGACGAGCCGCGGAGAATGTGGCCGCCCGGCTCGATGTTCAAGGAGGCGACCGAGGCGGAGCTGCGCAAACGCTATGCGTGAGTGGTGGCGGATCGTACCTGCGATGGTGGGCGACGAGAGGGGGCTGATGCTGGGTCTCTGTGTGCAGCCGCCAGTTGAGCAATGCCAACTACAGTGCGTTTGCGGAGACGACGCCCATGATCGCGATCTGGGACGACCACGACTTTGGCATCAACGACGGCCACAAAGGGTACACGCACCGCCAAGACAGCCAGCGGGTCTTTCTCGACTACTTTAACGAGCCGCAGGACTCGCCGCGCCGCAAGCAAGAGGTACGAAAACGCAAACAATTTTACGAAGCGGAAATGGGCCGTATCAACCGCTTCGACTGGGACCGCAGGGGATTTACGCCTCGTATACAATTGGTTCGGGCGACAAGACTGTCAAGTTCATCCTCATTGACAACCGGTGAGTGTGGTGCCCTGCGTTCTCATTCGAGTGGCTCAGCACTCACGCCCTTGCTGGTAGATACCACCGCGACGACTACAAGACCCTGGGCGGAGACTTTCTGGGCGCCGCGCAATGGGCGTGGCTCGAGCGCGAGCTCACGGACTCGACCGCCGCATTTAATGTGATCGTCTCGGGCATCCAAGTGTTGCCGACCGACCGCTTCTTCCCCGCAGAAAGCTGGAGCCGCTTCCCGTCGCAGCGCGAGCGGCTCCTCGAGCTCATCCTCCAGTCCAACGCCAAGGGCGTCATTCTGCTCAGGTACTGTCTGTTGTGGATCTCCGTAGGTCTCGTCTCTTGTCGCACGGGGTGACGATCTCTTTGTGTAGTGGCGACGTCCATCTTGCTGAGATCAATCAAGTGGTCTGCTCTGACGGCCAGAACGTCATCACGGAGATGACGAGCTCCGGTCTCACGCACAGCTGGGTGAGTGAGCCAGGCGTCCAGAGATATATCTCTTGAGTGCACGAACAGCTAACCCGCGAGTTCTGTCTGCCTGTAGATGCAATTCCACGTGCCCGAGATCCGCTTCTTCCCGGCGCTTATCTTCACGTTTGCCAACATGATCTTGCCGTGGGAGTTTCGGCCGCACCACGGCGACGCGTACGCGTATCTGAACTGGGGTATGATCGACATCGACTGGGACGCCCAGCCGCACCCCGTGGCCCACGTGCGCGTACGGGGCCAAGACAACAAGGTCAAGCTCCAATTCCCCGTGCCGTCCGTGCCCGTCATCTCAGCGACGCCCAAGAAGGATGCGCTCGCGTGCAAGCCGCCACGCGCCATCTCGCATGGCGAACGCCGCAACTGGCGCATCCTGCTGCTCGCTGTGCTGGGCGTTCTCTTTGCGTCCTTCGTCTTCAACGGCATTGTGCTCGTGTGGCTCATGTGGTTTGCTTTGTCCAAGCTCATTGGACTCGTGGCGGGCAAGAAGGCCTCCTCGGAGGCGGATAAGAAGACGAATTAGACACTATCAACCATCGCTGCATCAAAGGCGATGCATCTGTAATACCTGCATACTGCTATCCAAGAGAGAAGTGCCCCAATAGTGGTAACGGAAGAGATAACCGTAAATACCACCCCCTTGTCCGCCGGCCAGGAGGGCGGCGCGTCGTTCGTAACTCCATGGCCGACCGCCTCTCTCTCTTCCGTCGCCAGCGACTCCATCGCCGTGTCTACGACAAGCGTGTCGACGCACTGGCGCGATGCGAGCTTGCCCTACGCCTGGACAATGCTGTTCGCGAAGAGATCGTGAGCAACATGCGCGACTTTGTCGCGACTGCCTTGCAGTGCCGCTTCCGCGGCTGGAAAGGACGTGGCATCGCCGCCATTGTGAGGAGACGCCACGTAGCGGCCATCGCGATCCAACGCATCGCGCGAGGCCTATTGGCACGTCGTCTCGCCGCCCACGAGCGTCGCAGGCTTCGCCAGGTGCTGTCGAGCCCGCTCGCGCTGAAGCTCTTGCTTGCTCGGTCCACAGTCACGCGCAGCGTCGGTCCATGGCAGGAGCTGCTGGATCCCCACACGAACGAGTACTTTTACTTCCACGTGTACTCGCTCGACTCGCAGTGGCTGCCCCCCGAGCCGTTTGCAGAGTTTCTCCAGTGCCGCTGGCCCGCGTGCGGGTTTCTCGCCAAGACAATCCACGAGATTCACGAGCATTACCGCACGGTGCATATCTGGTACTGCCCCGTGTGTCTCACCAAGGTCTGTACGTCGACGTTCCCGCGGTGCCCTCTGTGCCAGAGTATCTGCAGTCACGATCCAGCCACGGGCGAGATACTAGGGCCTGGTGAGACCAAGCTGCTCGCCATGCAGCACTCTAAGGAAGCCGACGAAGAGCTCAAGCGGCAAAGGGACGAGATGCAACGGCACCGCATGGAGCAGTGGGCCGCACTCACGGCCCAGACCAGTCTGAGGTCCCATGGCCGCAAGCGCAAGCGGCTTGCATTTGGCCGGCAAAGCTCAGGCACCACCAAACAGCCAATCGCTAATTCAGTGAGTGCTGCGGACGAGGACGACGCGGCGGTCGCGGCCCTGCGCCACGTCGACACCGAGACTCTGAAAGTGCAGTGGCTCGCATCCATGCACAATCTGAGAAAGTCTCACGGCGGCCATCGGCTCTTTGCCAAGACGTTGCTGCCTCTGGGTAGTCTATACGTCGGTGACTTTGATGGAAAGACCCACACGCTGGACGGTCTCGGTGAGGTCTTTTACGCCGACGGTGGCCACTACGTGGGCGCGTGGCGGCACAACGTTCGCTCCGGAAAAGGCATTTACCAGGGCGCAGACGGCAGCGAATACATTGGCGAGTGGCGAGACGGCAAGCGCCACGGCATGGGCATTCTCACGCTTCCGTCGGGGGAGCGCTGTGCGGGTCAGTTTGCCAATGGCCACCTCGACGGGCTCGGCGTGATGCTCGCGCCCAACGGCGATAAGTACGAAGGCAGCTTCTCTCGCGGTCGCCCCAACGGAAAAGGCAAGTTCAAAAAGCTCAATGGAGATCGCTTTGTCGGTACAACCGTCAACGGTGAGGCGCAGGGCGTCGGCATCTTGTCAACCATGGACGGCGAAGTGTACAAGGGCCAGTGGGACCACGACTACCGCCACGGCAAGGGCGTGTGCTTCTACCCAAACGGCGCCGTGTACTCGGGGGACTGGTGGCGCGGCCGCTGGGGCGGCCACGGCGTCTACGTGTCCAGCGAAGGGGTCAAATACATGGGCGAGTTTGTCGCCGGTGAGAGACACGGCGCCGGGAAACTGGTCTTTGAGAATGGCGACACCTTTGACGGTCATTTCGTCCATAATGTTGCCGAGGGCCGGGGCGATACCAAGGGCATTTACCGGTTCCACGACTCGGGTAACGTGTACATCGGCGGCTGGACCAACAACAAGCGCGAGGGCAAGGGCACGTACCTCTTTCGCGACGGCAGTCAGTTTACGGGCTATTTCCATAATGACCACGCTCAGGGCAAAGGCAAGATCGTCTACGCCAACGGCAATGTCTATGAAGGCGACTTCGAGCGTGCTGAGAAGCACGGCCGCGGTGTGTACCGCTGGCAGAACGGCAGCGTGTACGAAGGTGAGTTCCGTAACGGCGTGATCCACGGCGACGGTACGCTGGCGTACGCGAGCGGCCACACGTACAGCGGCGCGTGGGAGAGCAACAAGAAGCACGGCCGTGGCCGCTTTGTCTACAAGAACGGCGATGTCTACGACGGCGACTGGCAAATGGACCGCCGCCATGGCCAGGGAAAGTTTGTGTGGCAGCCCGGGTCGTCCCTGGAGGAGTCGTACGAAGGCATGTGGGAGAATGAAAGACGCCACGGTCTCGGCACCTATCGATACGCGAATGGCACGAGCTACAGTGGCGATTGGCTCGACGGCACACGCCATGGCAATGCCACATTCACGTGGCCCAACGGCGACGTGTACCGCGGCCAATTTGCCAACGAGATGCAGCACGGCCACGGCAGCTTCTTTGACGGCACGACCGGTGACACGTTCGACGGCGAGTGGGTCCACAATGTCCGTGAAGGCCACGGCAAGATGCTGTACGCGAGCGGCAAGGTATTTCAGGGGACGTTTCACGAAGGGCGTCGCCACGGTGCCGGTGTGATGACGTATCCGGACGGCAACAGCTTCCACGGCACGTGGAATCAAGACAAGAAGCAGGGCGGCGGTCGCTACGTGTTGCGCGTCAGCGAGAAGCAAGGCGATAGTGGAGAAGGCGAGACACTTCGCGTGCGTGTGTTTGGGTACTGACTTTAATAGATGTATTTGTATGGCGTCGTGGTGCCCGGACGCACCTGGAATTCGCCAAAGAGATCGGTCTCCAGCACGGCCTCAGTCTTGGAAAGGACAGCGTTCGAAAAGCCCCGCAGCAGTGGGTTCTGCAGCGGGAGAGAGAGCGTTTGCACTTCATCAAACTTGTCGAGGTTAATGCGGCACACGCTGCCGGAGGCTGTGCGGCCGTTGAAGAGTGGCACGAAGAAGCCGTACTTGCCTGAGACCACGCCGCCGCTAAAGCCGCGGAGGTCGGGATCCGGCAAGTCTGGCACTTGGCTGCGCCGCGTGGTCGGCAGATCCAGTACTGAGACGCCGCGCAGCGTAAAGTCGGTTGTGTCGATGCGCACGACCTTGCCCGAGTGGACGATCTGGGACGACTTGTTGGTAAACGCCGAGCGGTGCGGCGCGAGCACGACATACTGCTTGTAGGCAAAGCCCCGCACAAAGCCACGGAGCTCGTTGTCGAGTTTCGTGAGGTCCAGGTACTCGACGGTCTTGAAGTCGCGTAAGTCGAGCCGGGCGACCAGACCCGAGTACGGATTCACTTCGACCGACGCGGCTTCTTTCACACGCATGTAGGGCACAAAGTAGGCATCGTGGGTCACTAGCACAGGAAAGAAGCAGCCATGAGTCACATGTCATTAGATAGAAGGAGAGAGAGAGAGAGTCAGCGTACCTCTGACGACGCCGCTAAAGCCAGCAAGGCGAGGGTGGGTCGCCGTGAGGTCGATGCTGTCGGCCGTGGCGAAGGTTCTGAGATCCACGCGCACGACGACGCCCGAGTTGGTCACGGGGAACTCGCGGAGGTTGGTCGTGAGCTCGTCCCCCACGAGCGGCCGACGGAACGGCACGAGGTACGCAAAGTCCTTGTCTTCTCACAGACACTCCAGTTAGATGTTCCCCTTAGTGCCCACTGTCCTCTGTGGAGAGATCTCCACTAGGTTCACGCACACTTAAAGCCGCTGCTAAAGCCAACGTAGCGCGGGTTAATGGCCGCCAGGTCGAGCACCGTGATCCCCGCCGGGGAGAACCGCTCGAGATCGAGCCGCACAAACTTGCCGTGGAGACCGCGCTCGTTTTCCTTGGGCACAAAGTAGGCAAACTTGGCGTCGTCTGTGAAGGACGCGGCGAAGCCTTTGAGCGTCGGGTCGATCTGCGCGAGGCTTAACTGCTGAATCACGGGTGTCGACCAGTTGAAGGTCATGGCGAGCACGCGGATAATGTGCCCGAGGTACTGGTCGCCGTTGAAGTAAGGCGTGAGGTACAGATACTCGGCGTCCAACGTGAGCGGCGTGGGCGTGCCCGTGCGTTTTGCGTGGGGCGTGTACTGTTCCGAGAGCACAATCTGCCAGGCCGTGGCCATGTAGTTGGCGTCGTCCAGTGCTGGCGTGAGGTACGTCTCGTTGAGAAACGCCGTCTTGCTGAACGCCGAGAATCCTCCTTGGAAGCCCCGGAACGACGGGTCTAATCGCGCCATGTCGATGGTCGTGACCTGCGTCGCGTACGGACCCGTGCCGCGCAGAGTCTCGTAGTCGCTAAACTCGTGGAAGCGCGCCGGTCGCGGCCGCTTCTTGCCTCGGATATCCAATTGGATCCGCGCGACGAGACCGTGGAACGCGCCGTTAAAGTGTGGCACCAGGAAGAGGTACTTGGACGCTTTCACACAGGAGGGAGGATCAAGGGCGCAGCGTATGGGGTAGATAGAGAGGGAGGCGACTTACCGTAAATGAGGTAGTCGCCCGAGACCACCAGCGGACTGCTGTGCATGCCGTCCTTGACTGCGATCGCGTAGACGCGGCACGAGTAGGGCGGAAGAATGACGACGTCCCCGCTCTTTGCGATGACGTACTTCTTGCCCGAGCCGACCAGCTCGTCTGCCGAGGGTGGCAATGCGACGCTTGTGTTCACGACCTGGTAATGGATCTTCGCGCCGAGCTTGGCCGTGAGCAAGCGGACAGCCGGCTGCGTGCTGAAGCGACCCCCATTTGGCTCCAGCGTGGGTGCGTCCACGACGCCCTGCCACTCGTAGTAGACGCCCGTCGGGAACTCGAGATAGGCGTCCGGGTGGGCGTACCGGTCCGTGTACGAGATGTAGCAGGTTTGCGTCGAGGTCTCGATATCAAATGAGAGGCAGAACGGATCGTCTAGGCATCGCTGCGCGCAGGCGTCAGCCGAGGACGATGGGAACTGGCCGCCTTCAAGAAACCCACGCAGGCCGCGGTTGGAGACGGCACGGAAAAGTGCCAACGGCGACAGGGTGGCGAGCCGCCGGTATTGGCCTGTGGGCGCCGGGCGACGGCTTGGGTCGTGGTGGAATGCCGCACCGTCCCAACGCGACTCGATGGAGATCCATCTACAGAATCCGATACAAACAGTCAATGAGCCCACATGCACTGGGAAGAAGCAGGGCGAGGGGAAGCGTACTGCTGCGGGGTGCTGGTGTCTCCCGCAGAGGCGCCTAGGCTCGCAAAGACCAGTAGTGCCTTGAGGAGCGATCTTGTCGAGAGGTGACTCATGGTACTTCTGGAACACCGAATATGACGAAGAGACGCCGCTTCAAGTGATGGGAGAACTGATAGAAAGGCAAGTATAGACAGTTTGTCTTTGGACCTCACGCAGAAACTAACAGGTCTACTAACTGGCAGGCGGTCATGCGTCGTCGTCAAAGGCCTCGCTGTACAGGTCGATCTCGGCCGTCGATTCCTCTGGGGAGGACTGCGATGGCAGTTTGCTCGACCCCGTAGACGACGCAGCCTCATTGTTGTTGCCATCGGACGCGACGTGCTTTTTCACGAGCTGCGCGCGAATGTCCTCGATGGAGGTCATGTCGAATGGTGTGAACTCGTCAAACTCGGGCTTCTCGGGCTTGGTCTTAGTCTTGCCCAGCGTCTCGGGCATGGTGAGGCCCAAGGGCGAGTCGTAGCAGACGCTAAAGTCGGTCGACTTTGGCGGTGGGGGTGGCGCATCCACTGCCTTTGGTGATGCGGTTGAGCTGCTGCTCTTGACGATCTTGCTCGGCAATGGGATCGAATGCCTCGGCTTGGTACTGTCGCCACTGAGGCTGGTGGTCGTCGTACTGCTCCCACTCGACTTGACGAATTTTGTCGGCGGCTTGATGGACGACGGCTTGGTCTCGGATGTCTTCTCCTTGACGGCGTCACTGCCAGCAGAAGCAGCCTTCTTTTCAATTGAGCCAGCGGCAGTAGGTTTCTCGATCGTGTTCGTGGAGCTGCTGGGTGACTTCGCCGGCAGCGCACTCAGGATGGCTTCAATATTAACATTGTTCTCGACGATCGAGCTCAGGCTCGCAGACCGCTGCCGCAGCATGGGCGACGTGCGTGGATCGACAGGGTTCCCACTCGGAGTCTTGTCCTGTGTCTCTGGTCCAGGACTGGCAGCAGGCTCACTGACCAGGTCTCGCTTCTTCTCCACAAGCGCAGGCTTCCGAATCATGTCCCGCGACGACATGCTGCGCGGACCAAGCGCCGGTGTCTTGGACTTTGCGAGGCTCTGTCTGGCACGCGCTTCCTCTCGCAGCCGTTTGACTTCGTTCTCACGGTCAGCCTTGGTTAGCGCCACGCTAAACTCGTAGATGATCGTGAAAAACTCGCCGGCACTCGCCAGCGCCGCATGGTTCGCACCAGCGGACCCCTCAAGACCCCCACCACCGCCGGCATCGCTGTCACTCTCACTATCCCCCTGGAAACCGAATCGCTGCATGGTTTCCTTGAGCAGGCGCACCATGGCGTCCAAATCGGCCTTGAGCGTGCCGGTCGCCGTCGCGGCCGTGGCGAGAAACTCGCCCATGATCTTGACGAAATGGTCGCACGCCTCTTTCTCTTCGATCGCATTCTTGAGCTTCTGAGCTCCGACTTCGTTCGTGACGTAGTCGACAATCTCGGCGACCTTGCTCATGTCCGCGGGCAGCTCGGGGATTGGGATGTTTTGCACATCGTACAGCGACGACAGCGACTCGCTGAGCCGCACGGCGTTGCCCTTTTTCTGGCGGATCATCCGCGCCACGTAGTGGAGCAGGGTCGACGTCTTGTCGGCGGCCTTGAGCTGGGACAGCTTAGGTAGATCTCCTAGGCGGAAACCTTTGGCGCCGCCGCGCGGTGTTCCCTGGTTGAGCTTATTCCCGACCTGCAACACGACCTGCAAAATCGTCTTGAACTCGCAGCTCTGTCCGACCTCGTTACACGCCGTCCGTAGCTTGTCGATCTTGAGCTGCAGGTCCCGTAACAACTGCGGGAACTGGAGCCGCGACTGCATGGCTGTGAGTCGCTGCTTCAGACGAGGCACTGTGATAAGCTCTTTGAGTACACGCTCGGCCTCGTTGAGCGACAGTGGATCGCCTTGGTAGCCGGCGACCGCCGCAACCTCTTCGTCCGTGGGTAGGATCTTGATGAGGCCCTGGGCACGCTCCAAAGTCAGTACGTTGGCGTCAGCTTTCATAATCGCCTCGCGAATCGCAGCGTGGCTCATGCGGAACTGCTTGATAATGATCGAGATGTTGTTGGCGCGCCCCCGGTCGATCAAAAAGACGACGCGGGGCGACAGCAGTTCCTTGGGCATCTGGTCCATTGACAGCGATCGCGTCTGCTTGCCCGGGCCGGTCGCGGGTGCAGTCTGCGCTGGAAACTCGTTCTCCAAAAGCCCAAGATCCGAGTCGCCGAGACAGAGCGGTCGCTCATTGTTGTCCTTGGTCTGTTCTTTTTCAATCTCTTCCCAAATCGTGCCACGAATCGCGTCGCCTTTGAGGTGCTGCCAATAGAGAGGTCGTGTCGTGGGCTTCGCAACGGCGCTGGGCGGCTTGATTGACAGTGTCAGATTCGCTCGTCGCGCTGCCGGTGCTGCTGCTATAGCTTGAGCGCCAGCATTGTTGCTCTTCTCACTATTGAATCCGGTGGCAGACGGTAGTTGCGCATCCGGCGTATCCAACAGCTCGGGGCGCAGTCCCGCCATTTGCATCTTGCCCTTGACTGTGTCGGCTGGCGCACCCATCGCGACCAGCTTGAAAAATTTGGCGTACGCCGGGTCGTCTTTCACGAGCACCACCGGCTGGTTGGACGCGGGGGTCTGATTACTGGACTGCGTCTCTGGGCCGGAACCTTTCGTGGGCATCTCAACGTCGGGTGTGTCGAGCAAGTCGGGGTCTAGTCCTGCCTGTCGCATCTTGGCCTTGACCACTTCCACGGGGGCCATGGTCTTGAGCTTGAAAAATTTGGCATAGTCCGGGTGGTCCTTGACTAGAATTTGCTTGGATGGTGCTGCCGCTGGCTCGGGGGCGTTATTGTTGTTGCTAGCACTCTGCTTGGACGGCACGATCGCGTCAGGCGTGTCCAACAAGTCGGGGTTCACGCCGGCTTGCTGCATCTTGGCTTTGACGGCCGCGGCTGGCGCACCCATGGAGAGGAGCTTGAAGAATTTGGCATAGTCGGGATCGTCCCGCACTTTAACAGCAGGTGCTGGTGTGGGTGTGACCAGTGGGGCTGTGGGTGTGGCCGAGGCAGGGGCAGGGGCGGTTACAGAGGGCATGTCCATATCTGGCGTATCCAGGTAGTCAGCGTTCACACCCGCCTGACGCATCTTGGCTTTCACGGCCTCGGCGGGCGCGCCCATGGACCGCAACTTGAAGAACTTAGCGTACGTCGGGTCGTCTTTGATCTTTGTCGACGAGCTGCTTGGAGGCGCGGGAGCATCTTCCGTTTTGGGTGGCACAGCTGCTGGTACAGTCAACGGCGGAGCAGAAGCGGGAGCTTGGTCGAGTAAGGCAGGATCCAGTCCTGCCTGCTGCATCTTGGCCTTGACTGCCGCTAGCGGTGCCCCCATGGTGAGCAGTTTTCGAAATTTGGAGATATCCGGTCCGGTCTCTGGTGTCGCTGCCACGACTGGTGGGTTTGGCGTTGATGCAACGACGACGGGCGTAGGTTCCTGCTTGACCGGATTCTCGGCACGATCAAGCAGGTCGGGGTCGAGTCCGGCTTGCTGCATCTTGGCTCGCACCGCTGCTTTCGGTGCGCCCATCGCAAGCAGTTTGCGAAACTTGGTAATGTCCGGTCCTGTTGGCGCCGAGGCGGCCGCTACCGGACTTGATGGCTCAGCCTCTTCTTCCTTGACCGCCTCCAAATGTTCATCCTTGGACCGCGGTGATAACAGTGTCGACATGGACATGGCCATGGGTGGTACCTGCGGCCGTACGGGCGTCAACGCTGGCAACGACACTGAGATTGCCGTCTTAAGCGGTGTCAATGGAGGCAGCGCAAACGAGCCACTGAAATGGCCTCCAGGCATGGGCGACGGAGCCGCTGAACTGGAGCCAAACGACGGGAACACCGGCCGCCTCGCGTCTTTCTTGACGCTGTCTGTCGCCATGGGAGTCGGCGCCGGAGTGGTTGGCAAACCCTGGCCTTTCTTGAGGTGCTGGAAGAACCCCGCCAGCGCGCCTTTGGCACTGCTCATCGGTTTCCCCTTCGCTTTCATCTCGTACTCGTGGGACGACTCGTCACAGCTCTCCGTCTCCGTCATGGAGCGCCGCGGACTGTGCTCTTCCTCGTAATGCGAATGGGTCGGACTGCGTGAAGGCTGGTCGCCCGTCGACGGCGTCGATCGGTCTTCGCCATGGAAATGACGGTACTGGGGCCCGGCGAGATTGGACTTCGCCGGTGTGCCGATCGCCAACGCGTACACGTCCGAGTCGCTGTATCGTGTCGGAAGCCTCAGCGAGATCCGACTGAGCTTCGCAGGTGATGCTGCGGGGGAGGACTTCATGGCGCTAGCGTCCGGAGCCGCAAGCGATTGCTCCAGCTTGTCTACCACCTTGCCGCATGCGGCCATTCCCTCGGCAGTGATCGACGTTGCAAGCTTCGAGAGCACACTGAGAAGTTTCTGGCTCGTCTGGTCATCGAGACTCTTCGTGCCTTGCTGCAGAATTGAGAGGATGCTCTCCAGAGACGGTTGCGACTGAGGCTGTGGGGGCTGGGGAGTGCTCGCCTCTGCCGATGGGCCTTCTGGCCTGGGCGCGCCACACGCGCCAGTTGCTGATTGTTTCGACGCGCTATCGCTTGGTTTCGTGGTCGAGAAGGCAACGCTCAGCTTCGGGATCGACAGTGACGGCAGTAGCGACCCGGACGGACGGCGCTGGATAGGTTCTGGAGCTGGTGGCGGCGAGATGAGCGGCGTGCCATGGACTTCTTCCGTCTCAGTGTGGAGCTCGGCCATTTCAAGACGGAGCGACTTGCGCGCCGTGAGACTTCGCGGACCTTCGCGTTGCGGTGTGGTCTCGGCTTCACTGGGCGCAGACCCCACTACGGTCGCTGGTGGTAACTCTATTCCCACAAACGGAACGATCGGTACATCCGCTGAAAACGGGCGTCGCTGCACTGGAGGCTCGCTGGTTCTCCCCTGATCGTCCGTGCGACTGGTCAAAAGTACTTGGATTTGCTTGGTCATGGCCGTTGACATCCGCTCACCACCTTCCCCTTGGTACCTCTCAAGCGTGCTAAACACGCCTGTCTTTTCGAGATCGTCATAGATCGCGGCTCGTTCTGTGGCATCTTTTGTCGTGTTTGCGACAATGTTGATAAACGTGAGCACAGCGAGTTGGAAAGAGCGGTCGTCTTCGCTCTGGAGGAAGCTGCTGCTAAGAAGTCCGTACTTGGAACCATCACGGCGAGCGATGGCAGAGACAACGGTGGAGTGCGCCGCCCGGCTGTGGCCGCAAAGCACGCCCAGTAGCTTGAGCACACGACCTCGTTGAATATTGCACGACGACGTCATATACAGGCCGAGCAAGCCTTGACAGCACGCGTCCGATCCTACCATGGCGCTCATTCCGTGGGTTGAATGAGACAGAGCAAAGAGTGCATTGAGTGCTTCCACGTGGACCAAGTCCGATACGCCCTTGGTTGGGTCGAGCAGGCCCACGAGCGTCTGCACGCCCTCGGCTTGGACGAATCGCTCGATCCACTCGCTGTTGAGGACAATCACACGCATATACTGTTAGAGAAACGGTCAAGGGTCCATGGCTGTGACTACCGCCTACGTACTTGGGCCGCAACAGCATGTTAATTCGCACGGCGCGGAAGAGATCGTGTAAGCAGTCGAGCTGACGCTGAGGATCCACAATCTCCTGCACACAGACACGCGGGTCCAGAAGTTCCGTGTTCACAGCCTCTGGCGTCGCCAGGAATTTGTCGAGACAACAGTACAGCCACTTCGTGCCAGTCATTTCCATCGCGTTGAGTTCCTCGAGCACAATCTCGTTCACTTGCTTGTGTCTCAGTAGGCTGTCAAACTCGGCATGGACTTCGGGTTCGTCTGGAGAAGGCGGGATCTGAATAAATCGTAAGCCGTTTATGAGTGAGATGCTAAAGAGAGGTTTTAGAGAGCTTGCTGTACTCACCGGCGGACACCCCGCAAGGAATCGAGCACTTGGTGCGTTATCGTTGGATACCGTATTGCCCATGGCTAGGTAGAGGCGTCGTGTACACGAAGTAAAAACGGCGCGAGCACGCGGAAGAGATCACACGCACGCCACAGAGGATTGACAGGAGGACGATACGTATCGGGAACCGGCAAAACTTCGTGAGTGGCACGAGCTGTGAGGGGAAACAAACCGCGATTTCTTGGTCCTTGCAAAAGGAACTGTCTGCGCCTGGCGGGTTCATGCGCCCACGTCGCTATTTGCAATGGTGAGTCGTACCGTCGCATGCCATGG
>JAADVZ010000619.1:0-18925 GCA_023335925.1 Pythium phragmitis | reverse complement strand
TTTTTTTTTTTTTTTTTTTCTTTCCACTTCTTGGCGTCAATCGAGCAGCGCCATATTCGTCTCACCTTCTCGAAGAGGCCATGGACTTCTTGACCAAGATCTGCCTCTTTGGCGAGGGCCACTGCTTCCACACGCAGTCCGCTGCAGCCTCCTCCGTCTACGTCTACGCGATCGCGCTCGCCTACACCGTCTCTGTGAGCTTCCAGCGCAGCCGCCTCGGCGAGCACGGCCATGCCACGCATCTTCTCCCGGTCAAGCGCATGAAATGGTTCCCCACGTTCCTCAGCTTTTCCTACTTGTGCCGCATCGGCTGGCTACTGCTAAGCGAGATGCACGCGTTCGAGTGGGTCGAAGGCACGGCGCCCAACTACACGTACGAGCACACGATCATCACAGTGCCGTTTCTCCCGACGTCCATCGACATGTACGTGCTCACAGTCACGTCTCTCAACAAGCTCGCGACGCTGCTCTACTTTTCGGCGTTCACACTGCTGCTGCGCTTCTGGGAGGACGTTCTCCACCTCGCGCAGCGCGCCGAGAAGCCGCTCGCACGCATCGCGGCGAACCAGTCGGTCATTGCCGAGTACACGCGCACGAGCACGCAGCAGCAACTGCGCACACGCAAAATCTTTGTGGTCGCCAACGTCTGGATCTACCTGCTCGAGTTTGCGCTGCTCACGCTCAAGACGCTGTTCCCGCACGAAGAAAGCTTCATTTTCCAAGCCGACTATGCTGTCGTCGCGCTGTTTTTCTTTCTGCTCGCCGTCATGCTCGCGCGGTGTGCCTACAAGCTGCGCCAAGTGCTGCTCAAGATTGAGTTCTCGTCCCTCGCGACCAGTCTCGCGTGGCGTGTCACGTGGCTCGGCGTGGTCGCGTCGCTCATTTTCTTCTTGCGTAGTCTCCTGCTCGTCATTGCGACGCCCGCCATGTTTGAAGTCTTTGACCCGCACCGGTCCAACCCGTGGCTCTTCTACACGCTGCCGGAGATCGTGCCGGGCGTGTTTGTCATGTTTATGATGGCGGTCAAGAAGCAGAGCGCGCCGCCCAAGCGCGCACCATTCCACCACGCAGCTGGCGGAGCAGAGTTGGGCGAGGCGACGCCGTTGCTGGGGCCCTACGCGCGAGACTCGGATGAGACGGTCTCGCCGTTTGATGGCCAAGAGCTCAGCATTTAGGAACCCATGCATTGGCAGTAGGAACGGATTTGTATACTATATCACTACAGTTAGACCGAAAGGCAGTCGCTCTCTGTCGATGAACCCTTCATTCGTCCCAGTCCGAGTCGCCGTCCGATGACGACGCGTCCCAGTCGCCTGTGGCTTGGGGTTGGGCTTCCTTGGCTGCCTCGGAGGCCACGCGCGTGCAGTGAGTGCACATGCCGTTGGACTGGACAAGGCCGAGTCCCCAGCCACCACACGAGGAGCACCGTGTGCGGATCTGCGCCGACGCCACGATGAAGTCGAGCCGCAAGCGATTGCAGTGCGCGCACAGGCCGTTCTTCTCGGCGAGGCCGACGCTGCGGCCACGGCAGCATTCGCACTGCGAGAGGATGGGCGGCGCGTACTGCGCATATGGAGACACGGTCATCAAAGCACCCGTGGAGCTGTCCAGGGGATTGAGAGGACCCGAGCCTGGAGGAGCTGCCATGAGCATGGGCATCTGAAACATCCCTCCAGGCGGGAACATGAGTGGCGGAGGTGTGTACATGGGGTAGAACGGCGGAGGGGGAGGAGGGGGCATGCCGTAGCCATACATGTGTGGAGGTGGTGGAGGGGGATAGTACGGAGACGGAGGGTAGGCCGGCGGAGGAGGGTGGTGATAGTACGGGTAGGACCCGTGGGCGCCTAACGACGGATGGTGGTGAGGAGGTAAGTGACCAGTCTGCGCGTCGAGACAAGCAGCACACTGGCAGTGTGAGGGGACGGCGTGAGCTGCCGGGTGGTGGTCGGGAGATCCATCCTTGCCAGCCTCTTCTTCCTGCCCCCCTTCTTCTTGTTCTTCTTGCTCTCGTCGCTTCCTCTCTTCTCTTTTTTTCCTCCGCCTCTCTTTCCGTGCTGCACGTTCCTCTGCCGTTTCCTCTTCTGTCTCCAAGTGGATCACTTCCAGCGACTCCGCGATCGTGTCAGTCGGCTCGGGCGCATCACCAAACAGAAGCGACTCGGTCGTCGTCGTCGGCACCGGGCTGTCGACAGGTTGAGCGGCACTTTCCTCTTCAGGTCCATTCACGCTTCGCCGACTTGAGGGTCGCGATCGAGGGTGGGTCTCGCTGTACGCCACAGCCTCAGCAGCAAATGTCTTCGAGCCGTTCGATCTCGACCGTTGCCTGGCCGGCGGCTCTCGTGGCTCACGCTCCAAATGATCCTCTCCACCAACCATTGGGAAGCCGGTACTAGCACTACTGCTGCTGGTCCTGCGGCTTCGCTGTCTTGCCAACGACTTCTGGTGCTCCCGTTCCTCCTCTTCCTGTTGACGGCGTTCAGTCTCCTCTTTCTCCCGTCGACGCTTCTCTTCCTCCTCTTCTTTCCGACGACGCTCCTGTTCCTCCCGCTCTCGTTCGTCACGGAGCCGTGCCTTCTTCTGCTTATCTTCTTCTTCCTGGGCTTTCTTCTCCTCCTCCCATCTCAGCCGCTGCTGCTCCTCGCGCTGTCGCTCCTTTTCTCGCTCGGCGGCTTCTTCCTCCGCGTACCGTCGCTTGCGCTCGGCTTCCTCTTCTCTCCGCTTGTTCACGTCTGCCTCTCGCTTCTTGTGCTCGGCCTCTCGCTGTAGCTCCTCGGGCGTCATGCGCTGCGTGCGCGCGGCCTCTTTCTTCTTCATATTGGTCGCAAACTCCTTCATGAAGTCGTCCTCTTGGACGATTTTCTCCTTGTGGAACATGGACTCTTGGCGCTTGCGGCGAAGGAACCGCAGCCGCTCGGCCGACGTCATGCCCGCCATCTCGGCATCGTACTGGTCGGCCTCGGGCGCCTCACTAGAGGAAGAAAAGGCCACGGTCCCACCACCATTCGAATTCGAATGTTCCGTGCTGCTGTGGTTGACGTCGGTCTCACCACGCGGGATCTTGATCATCGGCGGCGGCCCACCGCCCATGGGGTTGATACGCCCAGCGAGCGACGCCTGCAGCCTCGCGACAATGTCGCCTCGCGCACCATTAGAGGATCTCGACGGCACGTCTCCGTTTCTCTTCTCCTTTTCCTTGCGCTGCATCGGCGTGGCTGTAGGCGGTACCTCCGAGACCGGTTCACTGGCTCGTTGGTCGTCGCCTCTGTCGGCACGGTCTTGCTTCTGCCGCAGCGCACGCGGTAGCTTCCACCGGCTCTCGCTCGTCACCTATCATTGCAATACAAGTTTCCCCATAAGCATCTCCAAACGCCAGCGGGACGGGACTGGTTCATACCTGGTTGTAGTAGTACGTGCGACCGTCGGGCGACGTAAACTGCTGCCACGCAGCGTCGACGTCGGCTGCGTCACCACCACTACCACCCACAGTCACCACCGCATCGATGTGCTTGGACGAATGACGCTTCTTCTTCTTGCGGCGGCTCCGCGCGTCGTCCGCGAAGAGCGACTCGGCGACGCTCGCCATGGCCGACGCCTTTCTTGTTCTATTGGGAAGCCCTGTGTGTCGATGAGACGAGGAACTGTACTGTATGCATCTCAAATAGAAGGCTCTCTGCCAAAGAGATGTGCCAAAAGTAGGTGTGGTTCATTTATCAGATCTGAGTTAGGGATCCCTTCGCAACAGAGACCCAGTCGACATGGAGCCGCTCGCCGTCATGGACAGCGCGCCTCTCATCCATGACGCGCCGCCTCAGGAAGAAAGGTGGGAATGCCCACTGGTCGAGCGCAACGCGTGCGATCGCGTGGGGCGTTGTGATCTCGCGCAGCGGATCTCGCTTTGCCGGATGCTGCAGCGTTGCTGTCCAGGCGATGACCGCGAGTGTCGCGATGACCAGCAGCGCACATCCAACAAGCGTGAGCCAGGCATTCAACGTTGGAACTGAGATCCAGACGGCAATGTCCTGCAGGTTCCCATTGAAGCGGAGGGAGGTTGTATTTGCACTCAGCGAAATGGCATTCTGGACCACGCCATTCTGGAGCAGGAAAAACGTCGCGGCCGTGTACGCAGGCTGCAGACTCTGCTCCATGTACATGTGGTTCTTGAGCACGAGCTGAAGTCGGTCTTCAATCATGGAGTCGCAGTCTGCAAATAGCGCCGTTGTTTGCCACTGGATGTTGTTCACGTTGTGTGGGAACAGGATGTCGCCGGCGAGCACGTCATACTGTGGATCCGCCTTCCGCGGCGGCGGCGGTTCATGGACCCGCACAAGCGGGAGCGATCGCTGCTTTCCCATTCCAGTCCCGTAGTCGTACCGGTAGTTTGGAGGCGTGACGTACGCCAGCGGCAATGCGTCGGTACTCACAACGAGCTGTTGCTTGGCTGGCGTGGATTTGACCGAGACAGAGCTATTCACCGCCGTGTCCGAGAGGTCCACATGGAGCCCGAGACAGTCGCCACTCGTTGTACCACACTTCGCATGGAACACCTTTGCGAGATCCTCGACTTCCCACGCGAGGCGACCGACCGTGAACGAATAGAGCTTGCGCACGTTCGTCGCCGTGGCATTCTGTTGGCTCGCATGCTGCACGAGCGTGTCGGCCGTGAGCTTCTTGGCGAAGCTCACGACCAGCAGCGACGCATTCGACGTGCGATTGCACTCAACACGCACGCTTGTCTGCGGGTACATGTCGCCGTCCGAGTACGTGGTTGACGCGCGCAGTGTCTCGTCCCCCGTCCCGTCCACACACATGGCGAACGCCTGCACTTGCATCTGTGGATCGTACAGAGTCTCCCCGCGCCCGAACACTTGCTTGGGGAGCTGACACAGCGCGAGCCATGGACCACACTGCTCCCTTCCGATCGTCGACGCGTACGTGCGATTGCTCGCGTTCGTCGGTCGCCCGAGCAGTGCCGGCTCCATTTCCATCTCAAACGTGACTGCGTCAAACGAGATCGACGTGCCGATCGGCACGTGAGCAAACTCGAGTCCGAGGTCATTGTGGCGGAGTTGCATGCGTCCGCCCAGTTGCACGTGGCGGGCGAAGAGAACTTGCGATTGGTTCAGGAACCACGCGCGTTGGATCTCGTCACTCGCGCCCATCGCTGGTGGTGGCAGCGCGCCCGCCATGACGGCTGCCGAGGCGAACGTGTTGCTTTCGATGGTCACGTTGGCGTACCGCCGCGTGAAGTAGGACATGTGGCTGTCCACGGGGACGAAGCTGTTCATCAAGAGCAGTCCGTTCATAAACAGGTTGGCCGCACGCGAGACAGGCATGGGGAGATCAGCCGCTCGCACGCCACTGTCCGCGGTACGGTTGGTCGCGTTCACGACCACGCGAAGGCGCTGCGGCTCAAGGGCTTCCGAGAGCACCCGTGCCTGCCAGTCGCGCTGTGGCAGTCCGTACTCGAGCAAGTCATCCGGCACCGAGGTCTTGAACCATGGCTCGCCTCGCCACTTACAATTAAGCGGTGCCTTGGCCTCGCGAGGCAGCACGAGGTTGCGAAGCACCGTGTTGGAGATCAGGTTCCTGTCCATGGCTTCGGACTTCGCGGCTGTGTGGTTGCTCATAATCATACTCGACCCAGCGGTTGCGACAACGACGCTGAGATCACTGGCAGAGATGACCGGTCGAATCTCGAGCGATCGCAGCTGCACGTTGAGTGCGTTCAGTGCATTGTTGAGCAGGTACCCGACGCCCGCGCTGAGCAAGAGCGTCGCGAGCCACGCACGCGACTTCACGTTGTCACTACGCAGGACGGAGTCGGCCGCAAAGCGCACGACCACGATCTGCGCTAGCAGCGCGACAAAGACCTCGAGTGGACGGCCCATCATCGCGGCGAGCGTACCCGAGTACGAGTTGTAGTCGTCCAGCAGCTTGGACCGCTCGACGTCCGTCTTGCTGGACGCTGCAAACCGTGTGAGCTCAACACCGCGGCGGCACGCGACCACGAGCGCGAGCACACTGGCCGTCACAACCGCTGTGAGCAATAGCACGCGACCGAGACGGACCTTGACGTCAAGCACGAGCGGCGACGGCGATAGCGACGGCTTCTGCGGGTCCCCATTGTTGTCGGTCATGTCGCTCTCCATGGTCACCAAGACGGCGCCGCCGTTCCGACGGGAGCTCTCGAGGATCGCGAACGAGTCGGCCTTTGTAAACGAACTGCGACCCATGGGCGTTGAGAGAATTTGGAAATGCTGACGAAGGGATCTGCTCCCCTTAGGCAAGACGTAGTACTGTAGTAGAGCTTGTACGTTTCATTTGAAGTGGGTTCCCGTGGGACGCTCATCAAGTGAGTCTCCCTTGCTCTGAATCTATGATCAACAGATCATGGGAAACCTATGAAAACGTATATTCGATGAAGAGCACTATAGCAGTTGATCATAAATGTACTATGAATATATTTGTCGAGACCTGTGATGATGAAATATATCAGCCTGGACGGTCCACTGAACCAACCGCACTCTAGCTGAGCGGCAAGTCCCACCGATGCCGCATCACTGCGGTAGGAATTGAAGGCCCCCTGCCAATGGGTTAACGGCCACCGAGCGGATGCCAAGTGGCTGCCCACACACTCGCAACGATACTTGTTGTCGCTTGGCACAGGTTCCTCCTAACTCTCTCCGGCGATCTCCGTCGACTGTGCTGTATCCACTCGGTTTCTCTCTCATCAGACAGCTGCCAGAGAAGATGATACTTCTTCCGAGAGCAGCACTTCTCTGACAGTGGGGCGAGAAATGAGAAGCCTCTCCCTCGGAGGTAATAACTCCAGTAGAATTGTGCAATTTCATCGTTCTCTTGTGTTGACCCCTTTCTCGAACTTACGCTGCCCGGCCGGCTCAATCTCCCAGTCTGCCATTCGCGCATTTACGCTCCCGAGCCCACATACCCAAGCCATGGCAGAGGCTCCCAACGCCAACTTGCCTCTGCGCGACGCCTTCCTCATCAGACTCGCGGCGCTGACGACATGCACACAGCCAGCGATCTCGGGAGATCACAGTTCGTGCGTCAAGCGATCGAAGACACTGGTTTCGAGAACAAGACAAACAGGAACCGCGCAGTCGACGAAGTGGCGATACCACATCTCATGTGGACGGACTTCCTCGAGTGGCACACTCTAGGGTGGGGGCTTGTTGGGGATCCGCTGCAAGTCGGTCACGAGATGGCCACAACGATCTACTTTGCCGAACTCATTGGGCCCGTGCTGACGGCGATCAACGCGCTACGCCCGCAGCACTTCGTTGTTTCGTTGCGTGAGCACATGTTCGTCGACCAACAGCGGCCGCGAATCCACGTCACGGGGCAAAGCGACTATGTCGTCATGTGCGGCGACGTGCCGTGCTGCGTCGTTGAGTTCACGCGATACGAAGAAGAAGGATGATGCCGGTTTTAACCAGGGCATCAATAAGGCGATCGTGTTGGCCGCAGCGATCGGCCACCAACATAACCAGAACCACGTGCTCGCGATCGTCACTGATCTCTGCCGCTGGCGATTTCTACGCGTCGGTCGGGCTGGCTTTTGGCAGTCGCGCGAGTACCTCCTTCAGTAAAGCTACGGGCGACCTGATGAAGACTCTCGTCGAAGTACGCTCGAGCGCGTGCTTGGCTTTCTGCATCGTGAGTGGCCCGCTGCTTGAGGCCGAAGAGAGGCTGTTGCCACCGGCTCGTCTTGTGTGTTCCTTCATGGGCATCTTTCAGCACGAGCAGAAACCAGGTTAACCCAGTAATATCCACGGTCCAAACCATTCCCAATCGCATGTGATCGTGCGCACGACACTTCCATGGGCTGGGACTAGCACGGTCATCATTACAGCCTCTGACAGCGCAGACCGAGACGCACGCAGCACACTGGGTACCTGTCCTCAACTTCCTGGCACCACGTCGCGCGAAGTCTACGTTGACCCAGTACGACGTCGCCACGGGCCGCGCGGTCCTTTCCACCATACCGTAGCACGCATGGCTGAGTGACTGTTTGTCAGCGCTCAGCTGAATCGTATGTTAGATCGCGCCGGGCTTTGTGGACCTTGCGCTGGCGGAGGAGTGAAATAACAAGAAGACTACCATCGATGATGGTGCAAAGTGGAGGGGCGACTCGGCGCAGGTGTCTGAAGGGCCGGAGAGGAAGATGGCTTGGGCCCACACGATGGATGCCATCCTGGCCTCAACGGACTCCTTTGAATCCACCGTCGAAAAAGAGGATGGACAAGCGGCATACTTGGCGGATTCAGTGGGAGAGGGTGGAGATAGCGTTTGTCACTTGAAGGAGAATTGCGTCGATGAGGGACGGGGCTGAAGAGTTCTGTGGGGCGGTAGCTTTCTCTGTCGGTCCGGAGTCACGGCGGATAAATGTCCTGGAACGTACGGGCTGTAACACGCGAGGCGTGTGGCATCGGATCTTTTCGCTGGGTCGGAACTGTGGTTGTGCCATTGGAACAGACCCTGGACCAAGCCTAGTCGCTGACTCAGATATCTCGCTTGTATCTGAGTCTGATCGGCTGCCAGTTTTGCGCGCGTCGCATATCGTCGCTGTTTCTTGAACCTGGCTCGTCACATGCCCATGGGGATGTGTGACAGCAGCCACAAGAACTTTTACTGCGCTAGCTCCATGACGTCAGACGACTGGGCAACGGCAACTCGCCCTCTTTCTGGCCCACACGGGAGAGTGGTGGCTGCAGAACGATCTTCAGTGAAGATCCTCTGTCAGCCACTCCAGTCCAACGGCGGACTCGTATCCCACCCCAGAAGGCACTCTTCACATTCCAACTTCCTGGGAACCCACCACCCCAGAGCCCAGCCTCGTGACGATGGACCTCCGACGCTTCCTCTTCACGCGAGACGACTTGATCGTCTCGTTCAATCTCTTTTGCTGCGTCTGCGGCATCGGGACGCTCGGGATGCCGGCCAACTTTGCCCGCGCCGGTCCGGTCTATGGACTTCTCGCCATGATCTTCATGGGCTTCGCTAACGTCTACGCGGCCGTCGTGTGCTCCAAGGTCATGCTCGTCGCGCCCAAGTCGGTCAAGACCTTTGGCGACCTTGGCGACTGGTGCATGGGTCCGGCGGGTCGCCACGCTGTCGTGGTGTCGCAAATGGCCATTTGTGTGCTCGTGCCCACGGCGTTTCTCGTGCTCGGCGGCTCGCTGCTGGACGCGCTCTTTCCCAACGCGTTCTCGCAGACGTTTTGGATCGTATTCATGGCGTTGATGGTCCTGCCTGTCTGCCTGGCCCCGACACTCAAGGAAGGCGCTGGTGCTGCGTTCGCTGGCTGCGTGGGCACGATCGTGGCTGACGTGGTCGGCGTCGGCATGCTGCTTCACGGCATGGACGGCCACCCGGCCGTGCCCACGCCCGCCATCTCGCTTGAGCAGGTCGCGACAACCTTTGGCAACCTGGCGCTCGCGTACGGTGCCGCGATCATCATCCCGTCTTTGCAGCGCCACCACAAGCAGCCCGAGCGCATGCCGTTTGTGATTGGCACGACCATGGTCATCATCACGGTGCTTTTCGTGGCGCTCGCGTGGCTCGGTTACTCGGCCGTGGGGTGCCAAATCTCGGGCAACTTGTTGTTCAATGTGTTTCCCAACGCCAAGGGCGTCTCGAGTCTCGGCATGAGGGCCAACTTTGGCGCCGCAGTGATTGCGTACCTGTTTATGCAGCTCCACATCACGATCGCCTTTGCCGTGCTACTCTACCCGGCGAGCTACTTAGCGGAGCGTGTCGTGCTGGGTATGCACAAGTCGGACCCATCGGTGATGGACGAAGATCTTTCCATCAGCGAGCAGGAAGACGGGGCGCTCGCGTTCCGTGTGAGCGAAACACCCAAGGACTTGGGCAAGGAATCGGTTGACGCCCAGCCAGTAAACCACAATGTCCACGACGAAGAAGACGAGTACAAAGGCGGGCTGACCGTGTTCAAGTACGTGGTGCTTCGGCTCGCGATCGTCGCAGTGCTGGTCGTCATCGCCGTCGTTCTCCAGGACAAATTCATTGATCTCTCTGATTTTGTCGGCGCCTCGGCCAACACGTTTTGCTGCATTCTCTTGCCGATCGTGTTCTACATGAAGAAGCTCGGCCACAAGATGCCACTGTACGAACGCGCAGCAGCCGTGCTTGTGCTCGTCGTGTGCACCGTGCTTGGCGTGTACGTGACCTACAAGTCGGGCAAGAAGCTGTTCTCGGACCAGACGCCCGGCGCGAACCACGTTGCCTTCCCGTTTTGCAAGGCCGAGCACCAGGCGACGCTGTACTACATCAAGCCCTAGGCTTAATTACCCGGGATTTCTGTGCAGAACATGATGATACAGTACTTTCCCTAGAACCATCCCAAATAGAGTATTCACGCTGTCTGCGTTACTTGGAGGATCCCACTGACGTGCGGTTGTGGACCTCCACTTCAATTGAGGCGAGAGACAGTCGGGGCGCCCGATTCGAATTCGCACGCAGACGGATTCACTCCGACTCTCTCCCTCTTCCTCTCTGCTGCTGTGGGTTTGTATCGGCCTTGGACTTCAAAGTCACCAAATTCAACTGCATCACGACGTCCCTTGTAGTTGAACTTTGGTCACGCAGACCAGAGTCCTTCCCAAGAGCCTCTTCACAAGAGGTGAATCATGCGGATCACATGTCTTTGTCTCGACGACGAGGATGAGGAAGTCACAATAGAAATCATAAAAACTAGAGAGAGAATAATCCCAGAAGATCAGCCGCCATAGGCTGGTTGACACCAACGATTAGTGTCATATCTTTAATTAAACCTGTTGTGCCTCGGTGGCGCCAACCAGGATGG
Source organism: Pythium phragmitis (assembly GCA_023335925.1). Lineage (NCBI taxonomy): Eukaryota > Oomycota > Peronosporomycetes > Pythiales > Pythiaceae > Pythium > Pythium phragmitis. Next base: position 8,079 of record JAADVZ010000619.1, on the reverse strand, counting down.
TCACTATAGTGCGGGGGAGCTGATGCATTTGTCGCCATGTTTGTGGGAATTTGTTTCAATTACCCGGGGTTCCGGTGCAATGCGGGGCAGCAACTTGCAGTTGCAGTTTGGTTTCTAGGACAGGCGTCCACGTGCGTCAGCATTGGTGGAGATGGGCAGATCCAGTGTGTGTGGTTGTGTCAGAAATGTAGCCATGTTCCTGAGCACGGCCTCGAATAGAAGCCCGATGCAACCGACACAACGACCAGTCATTCTTGCGGGCTGGGTGTGCGACATGAGACATACCCGTTTGCGCAATGTACCGTCTACGATGATTGGATGAGATCCGGAGAGACAGACAGCCCCACAAGATACACTGACAGACACTGGAGTAATCCTCCGAGATTCAGGGACTTCTTACTACCACAAGGGCACAAGTACTACTAGATCTCTAGTCTTTCGCCTGAGCAGTAGCGAGTCTAATGCAGCGTTCTGATGAAGACACCGAACCATGAACTGTTGAATATCGCCGACAGGACGTTCCCACACATCTGCGGCATGTTTCGATTTGCTCTAATCCAGCTGGGGGCGCTGCGCAGACTCAAAAGTTTGACAGCGAACGTGGGTGGAGGCTGGGCTGTCGCATGCCTATTCGCTGTGCGATCGTACTGCTCCGGATCTTTTTGGCCAAGGGGGGCAGCAGCCGGGACGCGACCCAGCCTTCGTCCACAAAGAGCAAGCGTACGTATCCAAGCACCCAATACAGTAACTCGGACGGTGGCAGTGTAGACGAGCGACGGCTTGCTTGTTTAGACGGCACACAAGTCAGACAGATCCGCCCCATCCTATCCACACAGAAATAGTGCTTACTCACTCGAGACTCTCACTTGTCCAAAGGATGACAACTCGTTCTTTGTTCTGGCTTGGGCGATTGGGAAATCGATTCCGTCACGAGTGGAAAAGTGAAGAAACAGATCACCGCGTCAACCGAGCGTGTCACGCGTTGGAGAATCGGGGCTATGCACAGTGCATCCCTAGGGCATTGCAAAAAGGCACACGCTTCCGGCAGAAGGCTCCCTTCTTCTGCTCCTCGTGGTCACCCATCTTCCTGTTCTTGTGTGGTGGTGGTGGATACTTGAGCTAGACGACTGGCTTCGTTTTTTCTCTGATCTGCGACCTCATTCCGTTCCCAGTCTGCAATTTGCCGTCCTTCTAAACCAGCCCCCGCCCTCCCCTTCCCTCCCCTCTCACATATACATCCAGCATGAAGGGCATTCGCCACTACCTCTTTACAAAGGAGGATGCCATCGCGGCCTTCAACCTCTTCTGCGGCGTCTGCGGCATCGGCACCCTCGGCATGCCAGCCAACTTTGCGCGTGCGTCGCCATTGTTCGGTATCATTGCCATGGTTTTCATGGGCTTTGCCAACGTCTACGCGTCGGTCGTGGTCTCCAAGACCATGCTCCAGGCGCCTCGCTCGGTCAAGACCTTTGGTGATCTCGGCGAGTGGGTCATGGGCCGCTTCGGCCGGTACCTTGTCGTCGCCGCGCAGATGGCTGTGTGCTTTCTCACGGCTGCGGCCTTTCTCGTGCTCGGTGGCAACATGCTCAGCTCGCTCTTCCCCAAGGCCTTTGGCGAGGTCTTTTGGATCATCTTCATGGCGCTTATGGTGCTGCCCGTGTCGCTCACGCCGACCATGAAGGAAGGTGCCGGAGCTGCCTTTGCCGGCTGCATGGGCACGATCATTGCCGACATTTGCGGCGTCGGCATTCTCATCCACGCCATGGACGGTCACCCGTCCGTGCCGAAGCCCGACATATCGCTCGAGCAGATCGCGACGACCTTTGGTAACCTCGCGCTCGCGTACGGCGGCGCCGTTGTGATCCCGACCATCCAGCGCCAGCACCGCCAGCCGGACCGCATGCCGTGGGTCATTGGCGTCACGCTCACCTTCATCACGTGCATGTTTATCGCGCTCGCGTGGTCCGGATATTCGGCCGTGGGCTGCCAGATCTCGGGCAACCTGCTCTTCAGCGTGTTCCCGAACGAAGACGGCCTCTCGACCATCGGCTTCAAGAGCAGCTTTGGCACGGCGACCATCGCGTACCTCTTCATGCAGCTCCACATCACGATCGCCTTTGCCGTCTTCCTGCACCCGGCCTTCTACATTCTCGAGCGCCTCGTGCTCGGCATGCACAAGGTCGAGAGCGACGACCTCGTGGTGGACGGCGCGGCGTACCACGGCGGCGAGACCCCGCAGGAAGTGATCAAGCGCTCGTCCAGCGCCGCATGGAGCGTCAAGTCCAACAGCATGCTCGAAGGCGTGGATAACGAAGAGGCCGAGATCGAGTCGGCCGAGTACAAGGGCGCCGGCACTGTGCTCAAGTACGTTGGGCTCCGCATGGTTGTGATCGCGCTGCTCGTGATTCTCGCGGTCGTGCTCCGTAAGAAGTTTGTCGATCTCTCCGACTTTATTGGTGCGTGCGCCAACACGATTCTCTGCATCCTCATCCCCATCGCGTTCTACCTCAAGAAGTTCGGCATGACGCTCCCCGTGTACGAACGCGTGGCCGCCGTCGCGACGTTTGTCATCTGCGCTGTGCTCGGTGCCTACGTCACCTACAAGTCGGGCAAGGCCTTGGTGGAGACTGACCACTCGGGCATCAAGTTCCCGTTCTGCAAGGCTGAGCACCAGATGGAGCTGTACTACGTCAAGCCCTAAGCTCAGGTGACGCCGAGCGTATGAGGGTGCTCGATCACATACCCCATTAGTGGTAGTTAAGGAGACACTGTCAACGAAGCATGTTTGGTGCGTGAAACCCTCTTCATTCCCGACTGCGAATATTGTTACATATAGACACGTCTGGTACAAGACGCTTGGTGAGACGGACCTCGTGGATGGGGAGGGATACAGTGCTGTACTACTGTAGTAAACCGACAGAGAAGCTTGCGGTGTACTACTACAGTAGTACGTAGTATATAGCCAACTTCGATGCGATCGTGGGGCCCGTGCTGAATACTTTCGGGCAGTATTGATACCTCCATCTCGCTTAGCTTCGCATGGGCTCTCCTGGAGAGCCCATGCAAAGCTATTATAGTCTCCACTCTGCGCCAAAGGAGGGAAGGGTGTTTTGCGAGAACGTCTTGGAACTTCTACAATAACGGTCTTCTCCTAGCGACCTTCTGTCCACTTGAGTCCTCGTCCACACAGTTTCACCGAGAGCCCACTGTGGCCCCACAGATCCTTCAAAGGATCTTGGCACTTCGTTTGCTCAAACATTTGTGACTTTCTGCACGTGGCAGTGCCATAGAACTAGAGACTGGGTTTTGTTGGGACTCCGGCTTTTCACGAAACGGAATCGGATGTAGCCATATTGCAGGGCTACGGATTGAATAGTGGACTCTAATGAGCCAATCAGCTGCCCAGAATTGTCTGTGACAGCTTGTCACAAGGCGGTCGATTAGGGGTCTTCATGTGCATGCATGTCTGGGATCGCCCTGTCGACGAGTGCAACGATTGGTCATGCCGAGCTCTTTCTGAAAACACCACGTCTTTTCTGTGGTCTCAACTGCAGCTAGTGCAGTAGAAACCTGCAACGCCGGGATCCGGCCACTGCCTTGCCTCCATGAGGTTTGCGCATTCGACTATCAGTTTCTGTGGATCATGGACGGACTCATGAGAGACCAAGTCGGCGGAGGACTGCAGCACCGTCCGCTTCCGATCTGCGGCAGCATCCGTAAAGCCCACTCTGCGTTTTGCATCGTTTCGTCTCCAAGCGACTGAGCCAGAATGCAGCTCAAGCAGTTTCTCTTCACCAAGGACGACGCGATCGTCGCGTTCAACCTCTTCTGCACAGTGTGCGGCATCGGCACGCTCGGCATGCCGGCCAACTTTGCCCGTGCAGGCCCAGTGCTGGGCATTGTGGCCATGCTCTTCATGGGGCTGGCCAACGTGTACGCGTCAGTCGCTGTCTCCAAGGTCATGCTTATCGCCCCCAAGTCGGTCAAGACGTTTGGCGATCTCGGCGAGTGGTGCATGGGCCGTGGAGGGCGCTACGCCGTCCTGGTCTCGCAGATGCTCGTGTGTACGTTGGTGCCGACGGCATTCCTTGTGCTGGGCGGCATGCTGCTGGACGGGCTCTTTCCGACCGCCTTCAGCAACACGTTCTGGATCGTGTTAATGGCGTTGATGGTCCTGCCCGTGTGTCTGACGCCGACACTCAAGGAAGGCGCCGGCACGGCATTTGCTGGGTGCATTGGCACCATCGTCGCCGATGTCGTTGGCATTGGCATTCTCATCCACGGCATGGACGGCCATCCATCGGTGCCGTCACCGGACGTCTCGTTCGAGCAGGTCGTGACGACGTTCGGCAACTTGGCGCTCGCGTACGGTGCTGCCATCGTCATTCCGTCGCTGCAACGCCAGCACAGGCAGCCAGAACGCATGCCGCAGGTCGTCGGTATCACCATGGTCTTCATCACGGTCTTGTTCATCGCCATGGCGTGGTCCGGGTACTCGGCAGTGGGCTGCCAGATCTCGGGCAACTTGCTTTTCAACGTGTTTCCTAACGCCAGCGGCATCACAAGTCTCGGTATGAAAGCTCGTTACGGATCCGCCGTGATCGCGTACCTTTTCATGCAAATGCACATTACGATCGCATTCTCGGTCGTGCTGTACCCCGTGTTTTACGTGCTGGAACGTCTCGTGCTGGGCATGCACAGCGGACCTCCGACCTCCGACGTGCTGGACGAGGAAGCAGCCATCCAAGAAGAGCATCCGTATCGAACGAGCGAGACGCCCAAGGACTCTGCCAAGCTCTCGCTCGTCGATGAGACGACTGTCTCTCATCACTCCGACGACGCGGACGACTACAAGGGCACTGGCACGGTGGCCAAATACGTTGTGCTGCGAACCGTCGTCGTCGCCGTGCTTGTCGTGATCGCGATCGTTCTGCAGGACAAGTTCATCGACCTCTCAGATTTTGTCGGCGCCTCCTGCATCACGTGCTGTGCGATTGTCTTGCCCATTTTGTTCTACCAGAAGAAAATGGGCACGCGACTGCCGCTGTACGAACGCATCCTTGGCTTCCTGGTCGTCGTCATTTGCACGGGACTCGGCGCCTACGTGACCTACAAGACCGGCAAGAACCTCTTTGCCCCCGGCACGGGTGATGGATACAAGTTCCCGTTCTGCGAGGCCGAGCACCGCATGACGCTGTACTTTATCAAGCCGTAGAGCAAGTTCCCTAGAATATAATATGGATACATTTTATCGGTGGAAGTGGAGCTCACCAAGATGAGCTGACTTGAAAGGGAGCACCATTGGTCCATTGGGCTCTACAAGTAGTACCTGTAGTTGAGCGAAGTGTTGGGCTTGCCCATGGGTGGCACGCAACTCTGCGTGTAGTATTCGGCTACTGTACTCTGGGAGTAGGATGATGGACTTGACTGGTGGTCTTAGAACGTTGGCTGCGGCGTCAGCCATCTTGGAGGTGGTGTGTCCTGGCGGACTCCGGTGGGTTGGCTTCCGCGTGAGTTGGCGACGGATACGCTGAGTGCCTCAGCAATACTCAGTGGGATGAGATCCAGAAATACTCGCGGGCGGTCCAGAGTAATAGTGTCCGGACTGGCGGACGACATGGCTGAGAACCAAATGATGGACGCAGTGATGGCTTGGTCTTTCGTCCAGACGATAACAACCCTACTGCCTCCGAGTCCTAGCTTTCTCCGCGATCCACCGTCGAAGTACAGAACGTACCAATGAAGGGTCGTGCCATCAGCGCTCGCTGGTTCTCGGTAGATGCTCACGTTGAAAGGCATCCGTTTACCTTGAACCAGTATGCGGAGGATCTTGTTCCGTAAAAACTACAAATATATACTTAGATATGATGGGTTGGTTGGAAAATGGTTTCTTCAGTATGGGGTCCAGACCAATCAACGCTACGAGTGGGCAGGCTGACATCCATCAGTGACTGCATGAAGAGCTGACCGCCAAGCGTGACTGGTTGTCACTGACAATACGTTCCAGGAAACGGAAGATTCGCAGCGAATCGACCCGGCCTCGTCGTCGAGTCGCCAACGACAGCCCTGACAGACGGCTGGCTACGAGATTCAAACAATCGCTGACTGACCCCCAGGCAAGTCACCCGCCTGAGCCTCAGGCTGAGGGGACTGGAGGCATCAGTGAGATTCCGCCTCGAAGCTGGCACTCGGAACAACCAGCAAGCATGCAACTATTATAACTGTCTCCATTGCCTACGCTGCTTTCCTCGACTGGTGAGCCTCACCGACGGTCGCAAACGCACGGTATAATACCAGTGGTGGGACCCCTTGTGAGTCCGAGACTTTGACCGTGCGAATCTCCCCATTTGCCTGTGAATCATTACGCAACGATCGACGAGATTCGTGGTGGTCCACGCTTTGTCCGCGAGACCAGTTGGGAACAATCAGAACTGTCACTGTTCAATAATGGACGCAGAATAGTGACATGAAGCGGAAGAAAATCCACTAAAAGAGGATAGGGAGCCAGAGCCGTTGGGTGATTCGATTGAGTATCGGTTCAGCGCAGACACCACCAGCCGATGCAGCCAAGTACTTTTTTTCACTCCGACTACAATGGTATCGACCACAGCCGAAGAGGTGGTGGTGTTTGAACCCGTAATTCATGATTGAGTCCCTACTACTATAATAGTACTGTACCACGTGAAGCGACTCGATCGAAGAACCATAGACCTGGTACAGAAGAGAGTGCCAACGCCCCATGGTCTGAACACTGCGTGTGGGATTCAAGGCGTTGGCAGTGCTGAAGATTCCTTTGTGGCTGTCCCAATTGTTGTCTCTGCCTCTTTTCTACCGTCTCTGTCACCGACTGGATTTGATTTTCAACCAATCGTTTCCGTTTAAAGCTGTTACTGCCACCAACCGTAGCTCCTGACTTTCTAGATGCCCCGTTTCTGTGCCACAAGACCCGCGTGTCAATAATATTCGTGGATGCGACAGATTCTGGATTCTGTCGGATGAGCGTGGCAGAGTTTATTATACCGGACACACTATGCGAGAACTGCACCCCTACCACTCTCCCTGCCGTAAGTAAGGTCTCCTGTGGTGGGTGCCGTTCCTTGTCGCTCGCTCGCCGTCATTTCTACTCCAGCTTTGTTTCCCCGAGAGCTGCTGGTACAGTTGAGAATAAACCCCATGAAGGTTACCAGCGCATTGATCCTCGCGGCCGTGGCCATCTCGTCGGTCGCGGCCAACACGCACGTGTCCGTCTGCCGCGACGCGACCTACACGATCCCAGCCTCGCGCGGCGCGATCTGCTCGGGCGCCGGCGCTGGGCCAGCGGGCAAGGCGTGCCCCCTCAAGGGCGACGTGTCGACCGCCGACTGCCACAAGAACCTGCCGTCGTTTATTGGCGGCAAGTGTGTCGCCCTCGAAGACTCGGTGTGCGAGATCGTCAACGGCAACACGTGGGGGTGCACGTTCCCGTCGGTCGGCTGCCTCAAGCCGCCGGTCAAGCCCGTCGCCGGCGGAGGAAGCCCCGGTACGGTGAACCCCGGTATCGGACCTGTGCAGGGCAAACCCGCGCCTCCCCCAAACTCGGGTAACGGCGGTGGTGCTAGCGCGCCAGTCACACAGGCTCCTGTGGCGGGTGGAGGAAGCCCCGGCACGGTAAACCCTGGTAACGGCCCCGTGCAGGGCAAGCCCACGCCTCCCCCCAACGCAGGCAACGGTGGTGGTGCCGGAGCGCCTGCCACGCAGGCTCCGTCCCAGACCACGGCGGCTCCTGCCACCGGCAAGCCGTCCACGAACGCTCCTGTCACCCAGGGTCCTTCCCCGACGACCGCTGCTCCAGCCACCGGCAAGCCGGGTCAGCCGACGGCCGCTCCCGTACCTGGTCAGCCGACGGCCGCTCCCGTACCTGGTCAGACGACGGCCGCTCCTGTACCTGGTCAGACGACGGCCGCTCCTGTGACTGACAAGCCGGGTCAAACAACCGCGGCTCCTGTGACTAGTGAGCCTGGTCAGACGACCGCGGCCCCTGTGACCGGCAAGCCGCCCGTGCCAACGACGCCGTGCCCGGTCATCACCTCCAAGCCTGAT
>JAADVZ010000618.1:0-18932 GCA_023335925.1 Pythium phragmitis | reverse complement strand
GCCAATTCCTCCTGAGCCAGAACAAGACACCATTCGCTGGCTCCATTGACGCTGGAGACCCCCACACAAATCACGAAGGAACTGGTCCAGATGATGATGATGAGGTATACTAAGTTACATCGGAAAGAACTAGTATAGCCCCTGGGATAGACGGCGCTCACGCCTCATATCCCGCCGGCCGAAGCAGCCCCTTTCGAGCAGTAGGAATACTATCTGCCTTAGTCGATCGTGGCGCTCCCCTGATGCTTCAGACGCCGTCCATCATTCCAGACGCAGTTGCGTCCTGTTCTTGTCGGAAGGTTCAAATGGGGTAGCTGGAGTATCAACGACGAGTGCGCGATGGCGAGGCCACTGCCGAAGGCATCAACTTTGACGACGTCGTGAGTGGCCACCACGTGACGCGAGAGCAATTCGAACAAGTGAACGAGTGGTGGCTCGAAGCCGTCCGTCCCGCTCTACACCCCGATGGTACGCTCGTGATCACGAAAGCGTCGTCTCGCCAGCACAGTTTCGTGTGTGAAGAGATCCAAGCCGACTTGTACGACAGCGTGCAAGACTTGAAACCGAGGCGGTTCCTTCCTCGGCGTCGCCTCGTGTGTCGAGATGGCGGAGAGATCACGCCGGATATCGAGCTCTACTATCCCTCCGAGCGAGGTACTCAATACCCCGCGGACGTGCCGTTCGTGTTGGTCGAAATGGAGTTTGCGAACCGCACGATCCAGCACGTGATCCGAACGGCGGCCACGTAGATTGTGTGTGTGGTGTATTAGTTACTTAGAACCCGATAACCCGCCGGGTGCGCGTGCAGGAAGCGCAGCATCTCGAAGTGGCCGCAGCACGCGGCCGCGTCCATGACGTCCGACGAGAGCGCGTGCGGCGCGAACGCCAAGAGGTCCTGCAGTACGTCGAGCTTGCCCGACGACGCAGCGTTCGTGAGACACGTGGGCATGTTCTCGGTGCACGCTTCGGGCCGATGGAGTAAGAGCCACCGCGCAACGTCGTGGTGGTGGTGGCGCATGGCCGCGGCCAGCACGCCGCTCGCCCACGGCGTGCCGCGCTCCACGACATCGAGCCACACGAGCACGTCAAGCCGACCCGATGCGGCGGCGCGCGACGCCAGATCCTCGATGTGCCACGGCGCGACGCCCGCGAGCTCGGGCAGGCGGCTCGTGCGGTATAGCTGCTGCACGAGCCGCAGCTCGGCCAGGCTCATGACGGCGCACCAGAGCGTCTCGGGCACGCTGGGCACCGAGATGCCGAGCGACTCCTCGTACGCACGGCGCAACCGCTGGAAGGCCCAGGGCAGCCCACGCTGGAACCGCGCAATGTGGGCCACGAGCGTGCGGCCGTTGAGCACCGCCAGCGTGGGGAATGGCGTGGCCTCCATCATGCCCCTTGGAGGTCCCTTTCCGTCTTCCAGAATCCGAAGAATGAGACACTATATTTTAGATTATTACATATATAGATTATCATCGTCTTGAACCGTATTTTACTTGTAAAGTACGAATCCGAACACCATTGGCACACCCCTCCAAAACAAGATGGAGCCGCTGGAGCTGTTCGTGCGCGCGCCGTCGTGCGCGGCGCTGCACCGCGTCTGCTGCGACGCGAGCGACTGTGTGGCCGCGCTGAAGCGCCGTGTGAGCGACGCCACGGCGATTCCTGGCGATGTGATGCGGCTGCGATTCGCGGCGCTCACGCTCCACGACGACAACGCGCTGCTCGCGGATTTTCCCGTGCCCTCCGGCGCGACGATCGAGCTGTCGCTGAGCCTTCGTGGCGGGATGGACTTCCAGAACCGTGTGGGCTCCAAGCCCGGAGCGGGCGGCGTGTCGTCCGAGTCGCAGCAGAACGTCGACCGTCGCGCGCGGCTCGCCAAGCTCGCGCTCGAAACCATCGACATATCCAAGGACCCGTACTTTATGAAGAACCACTTGGGCTCGTACGAGTGCAAATTGTGTCTCACGCTCCACAACAATGAAGGCAATTACCTCGCGCACACGCAGGGCAAGCGCCACCAGACCAATCTCGCGCGACGCGCCGCAAAAGAAGCCCAGGACGCGGCCCACTCGACGTCGCTTGCGGCGTTCATGGCCGCGCAGGCCGCCGCCGAGGCCAAGGCCGCCAAGCCGCGCCCCTTACGGATCGGACTGCCCGGGTACAAGGTCACTAAACAGCGCGACCCGGACACGGGTGCGCGTATTTTGCTGTTCCAGATCATGTACCCGGACCACGACGCCAAGCTGCAGCCGCGCCATCGGTTCATGTCGCCGTTTGAACAGAAGATTGAGACTCCGGACAAGACGATGCAGTACCTTCTCTTTGCCTGCGAGCCGTACGAGACCGTAGCGTTCAAGATTCCGAACCGCGACATTGACAAGAGCGAGGGCAAATTCTTCAGCAATTGGGACAAGCACGGCAAGACGTTCACGCTGCAGCTCACGTTTCTACCCGACGACGCCGAGGACGCCGACGCGCCCAAGCCAGCGCCGCCGCCGCCGCGACCGCCGCTGCGCACCATGTGAGCCAAAGAGAGATAACCAGCAGAAGAGAGCGAAACGAGCCGACTTTATTTTTATACTGGTTTTCACTATGGCAAGGTATTACTACTGCTGGTATTACTACTAAAGTAGTACTACTACTCGCTTTCTTTCTCTCTCGTCTCTGTCGCAGTATCATTCACGCATGTGCATCTCTCGCGCCGTCTCTCTCCCTCACGGCCACATCCCCACTCGGCTTCTGTCGCTTACATGGCCGGGAACTCGGTCACAAACTCCATCGAGATAGCGCCGAGGTGGTCCACAACCTCGTAGATGCCCTCCCAGAAGCCCGTCTCGTGGAACGGAATGTCGTACTCCTTGCAGAGCGACTTGATGAGGACATTGATCTTGTGGAGGTTGTGGCGCGGGATCATGGGGAACAAGTGGTGGTCGATCTGGTAGTTGAGTCCGCCCGTGAACCAGTCCATCCAGAGCGAGCTCTTGACGTTGCGCGTGGTCGTGACCTGGAGCTTCCAGAAGTCGGGCTTGGACTCGCGCTCGTACACAGACATGCCGTTGTGGCCAATGCTAAACACGAGCGCGAGCAGCAAGCCACAGGTCGCCTGGCCCATGAGGAAAAACGCCACGCCCTCGAGCACACTCATGCCAGCATAGTATGGCAGCGCAATCTGCCACGCGTAGTGGAGCAACAGCCCCGCCTTCTCGAGCAGCGGGAACTGCACCGTGTCGTACTGGTAGAACGCAAAGCTCTTGAAGACGTACATGTACGACTGCAGCAGCCAGCTGAGACGCGCAAAGAGCAGCAGCGGGAAGTAGAACAAGGCCTGGTGCTTGATCATGAAGGGACCAATGGACGAGTCGATGGCCTTGGCGGCCATCTCCTTGCTCCACGCGAGCAGCGGCATCGTGTCAATATCCGGGTCGCCCGAGTATCCTTCGCCGGCGCGGCCGTGGAGGTTGGGCACGGCGTGGTGGGTGTTGTGCTTGTTCTTCCACCACTGCACGGAAAAGCCCTGCCACACGTTGCCCACGAGCGCGCCAATGACGTTGTTCCAGTAGTGGTTCGTGCACACTTGGTGGTGCAAAAAGTCGTGCGCGAGCCATCCCGACTGCTGGTAAAAGAGCCCCATGATCATGCCCGCGAGCATGTAGACGGCAAAGCTGTCGGACGCAAAGCAGAGCGCGGCCGAGAGCACGGCAATGCCGAACGTGCTGAGCACTTTCCACGTGTAGTAGAGCGCGCTGGCGTCGTAGAGCCCCATGCCTTTGATCTTGACGCGCAGCTTGCGGTACGCGGCGATGAACTCGCTGGCGCGCTGTGACGCGGCCTTATCCTCGTCGCTCGCGCCGTCGTCGTCGCGGGTCGACTCGTCGGCGTCGCCAATGTAGAACTGGTCGAGCAGCTTGAAGGCGCTGGCCGGGTGGAAGACCGCGAAGGCGTCCGTGGCGTCCTCACCGGCCTGCGTGAAGACGACGTGGCCGCCCGGGTGGCCCTCCCACTTGGAGACGTTGTAGACCTTGTGGTGGATCACGATCCACGCATCGTCGACGCTCTTGTGCTTGCGGATCTCCCGCCACGAGAGCAGGCGCTTGGGCTTGAGGTCCACCATGGTACAGTACCGACTGAGAGTTTACCAATTGCCGACTGAGGGCGCGAGATTCGGTTGATGGGGAGGCGCATGATTATGGGGCGAGGGAACTGCCGGCCGGCCACGGACCACTCCTCCATTCATCGGACGGCTCCATCACAACGTCAGGAGATCTGTCCCGAATTCAACGTGGGACTTGTGTCCCGAATTGAGAGAGGCACGAGGCCATCAGCCGGATAAATAGCGTTGTATTTATTATTAGAGACTTTCCAATATAGAAAATGAGATTTTTCCGTGATTGAATAAGGTCAACATTGGTGATCAGAGGTTTACCGAATGGCCCCCGTCAAGCAAGCTGACGTGCCCATGGCAGACCATCCGGAAACGAAGAGTGTATACTGGACCTCAGTCAATTGACTGGATAACCTGGGTGACTGAATAGACGGTATACGTATGAATCCGTCCCAGCCGTATACTGATCGTCCAATTGTCTGGATGGGCCACTTCGAGTGTGACGTCATGCGCAACGCGACCATGATGATACACTGTAACAACCCGAACACTGCGCGGAAATGACTGTGGGAATTGTTCTCCGACACGAGGCATCACCGGTATTCTCCCGTTTTACGTTCTTCGGGGTGTCGAGAGAACAATATCGGTGGAGCCACAGAGAAGTACTTGTTCCCACGCGAATGGTACGTACCGCATGCTCGCTCAGGATCGATACGCGCCAGAGTATTGGCTCGCTGCTGACTCGATTACTCTGTCGATATGGGCGTCCGATTGAATTGAAAATAACCAACGTTAATGGACGCGCTCCAAATGGAGCGTGACGCGTGACACGTGCACACACCCGTTTCAGAAACGAGCTCTTTCTTGTTCTGAAACGACGCGTCGCTTCCGACTGGTGCAGTGGCCCTGCATGAGGGCTCTGGGTTCTTGAGAGGACAATATCGGACTGGCGCTTGGAACACGATGATTCAAGCGCAAATTCTGGCAGCGTTCGTCCGTGTGAGCGTATATGTACACGCCCAAGCCTCCGTCCGTCACCAGCACCGAGTTTTAGATCCATTGCCTGCTATTTCGCTCGTGCGCGAGTGGTCATGATGAATCACAATGGCTTTACGTCCCTCCTCAGTGCCCAACCTGTTGATACCCTTTCTCACTCCTTGACCATTCTCTCCCAAACGCTCTGTCAAGATGGTTCTCATTTGCCCTTGTGGCCAAATTGAATGAGGCGATTGTATTTAGGGGGTTCCGTGTGAGCGTGGGATTTCCGACTTCATGCCGGACGATATCTTTGCCTATACTGTTGAAGGAGCACTGTAGTGACTGATATGATGTGGCAGTGGGTCAACCATACTGTAGCCATCACCGCTCTTTGCACCAACCACTGTCACAGTGGCCACAAATTAGTGCGGCGGCTTCGCCGCCGAAGATGAACACAAGCAAGTGAGACAATTGATATGATCCGATTATCCCAAGGAATGGTTGTGGCTTGCGTGTTTGGAGAAGTGTAGCCATCTTTGGCTTTTGAAGATATCAAGATCTTCTTCGCAATATTAATATGGATCTGACAGTACAATCTTATCTCTGCCGAATGAGCGGACGAGAGGCAAAAGGGGGGGAATTTCCCCTACCTTCCATTGCAGATTAGGGCCAGGGGAGGATGAAAAATACGAAGATATACCGTATTTTTGGCCTCATCCCTTCTCGTTCAGATCGACTACTGTAAATTACCGCTATTTGAACAGCTGACCTTCACTCTCGGCGGGAATTTTCGTGCCAGGTGGCGCGACGCGGGGGAAGCGGCGGCGGGGCAACCCGAACGCGGGCGTATTCACAAGCGTTTTGAACGAGCGATCGCGCGCAAACGTCGATCTTCGCGGCGCATTTGCGGGCGCTATATTGACGCCCCTGGTGCGGCAGGTACTTCATTCGATAGAGAGAGATCTCCGCTGTCGACTGATAGGCGGGTCGGTGGGCGAACTCCCAGCAGAAGCGGCAAAAATCCGCGTCGAAGCGAAGATCTGTAGCCATCACGTTCGACGAACGGCCCGCGCCTCGAGCAAGCGACTCTAGCACCATATCGAGTGGCGCGCACGACACGATTCCTCCTCCGCTTGGTACCGGTACGGCTCAAAATGCGTGGGAAGATGCCACGTGCACATGGTTAACAAAGTTAACTTCGGACTAATAATGGGCATTGTGGCGGGATGTGTGTTGCAGATGATAGTGGTGCGGCAGCGACGACACCGACGCAAGTACGTGGCATTGAAAGCGTCCTCTACTTCTCTTTATAAGTGCCAGGGGTTGATACTGACGCGTCTGGGGGATTTGTTTTTGACTGGGCTTGATGGTGGATATATAGTTGACGATGACGACGGAGAGCAGTTCGAGCGACCAGCCTTCTCCGGCGGCGGCGGCGCTCGTCGTGTCGATCCGCGGGCGTATTGTTGAGTACAAAGAACTGCTGCTTCGGTGCGTATTGACTTGTGTCGACGACATTTGTGACCATCGCTGAGATATGTGACGTGTGTGGACAGCCAATTGATGGACCAACGGGTAGCATTGCTCGCGATTGAAGACGTCTCTCCGGATAAACCTAAGCGGATACCGGACGTGGAGGAGGCCGCCAATCCCGTGGCGTCGATTGCAGAGGATGCGCTGAAGCGAGAGGAGGAGAAGTTGGAGAACGGGAAGCAGGATGAGCCAGGCGGGAAGCCTATTGAGACGGAAGACGACGACGACGGCGCGGCTGCCGAGGATACTGAGATGGAGGAGGTTTCCTCAACGATTGCGAATGGCCACGCGGATATCACGGTGGACACGAATGAGCGGAAACGGCGAGCGAGTGAGGAGATGGAAGACGATACAACGGAGTCGGCAAGGACAGAGCCTGTCGAGCCAGTACAGCAACGACCAGAAGCATCGGCGGTCGTGCCAGTGGTGCGAGTGGTCAAGCGCATGCGCAGTGCGAGTATAGTGTCCAGCGAGCCGCCGCGGATGGCACAGCACCGCTCGTCGACGCCCCCACGGAGGTACCTTGAACCGCGCGACGAAATAGACGAAGAAGTCCGCCGACTTGATGAGGCAACGCAACTTGTGCTGCGGTCTCCCAAGCATCCACTGTCGCGGTCTGCTTCTACGAGCGCTTCGACGACGACGACGGGACGAGCACGCGCTGCGACCAGCGTTGAAGATCTCCATGCCGACTTTGATCAGAAAGTGCGCCTCACGATGCGGCTCCAGCGCGACGTCACACGCCGAAGCTCAGCGACGACGCGCAAGCGCCAGTTGCCGCGGCTACCGACACCGAGTCGCGCGAAGACACATTGGGATTTTCTGCTCGAGGAGATGCGGTGGATGGCGACAGATTTCAGTCACGAACGCAATTGGAAGCGCGTGGTGCAGCACCATCTCGCCAAGGAAGTCGTGGTCGCGCAAAATGCCGAGCGAGTGCGCCGTGAAAAAGAGAACCGCCAGCTCGCACGGGATATCGCCCACCAAGTCTCGGCATTTTGGCGGACAATCGAGCGGATTGCAGCACGTTCCCACGTGCGCTTCGAAGGCGCTGTCGGCACTGTGACATCGAGTGGTGGAGGCGGCACAGAGACGGCAGCGGAGACGGATTCCCGTGCTGGCGTGGAGAAAGGCAAGGCGGCCCCAGGCGAGAGTGGTTCGGAGACTGGGAGTGACGTGACGGGTGGCTTGGATGAGGTCGCTCTACGGTTCAAGACGATTGAGGTCGCGAGTACACTGGAAGCGGAAGCTGTTGAGAACACCAAGCGACGCGTGCAGCAGGTCGTCGTCGCCAGTCGCAAGGCACGTGCCGCACTTCAGCTGTCGCCCGAGGAAGCAGGTCTCCAAAGTGGAGGTTCGCACGAGAAAGTGGTGCAACGTCTCCTGGACAGCCGAGAGTCATCGTCACCGACCACGATCTTCACGACATTTCAGATTGTTGCGCTGCGGTGGATGCTCGAAATGTGCGTGACCAATTCGCTCAACGTGCTGTTGAACGACCAACTGGGCATGGGCAAGGCGTCAACAATTTCAGCGTTTCTGCGAGCGGTGCAGTATGTTGAAGAGGACGAGGCTGGGTCGCGCGACGTTTCTCGCCCCCATCTCCTTGTCGTGCCACCGGACGAGCTACATAAATGGTGTTATTACCTGAGTGAGTGGAATCGCGAGTGCGGTACTGTTCAAGTCTACACAGGGTCGACCGCCCAGCGCGCGATGCTTCGAGCCGAGTGGAGCAAGAAGTTGAATGTGCAACCGTTTTTCAGCGCCGACGAAGTCGCCGATTTGGAGAAGGAAGATGCGACGCCGATCTTTGCATGTGTGTGTGGTGCCGCTGAATTTGAAGCCGACGCTGACGCGTTTCTTGCATTCGACAACTGGCGAACCGTCGTGGTGGAGAATGACCACGGGGGTCTTTTCGAGGACACTAAGTTTGTGGAGACGCTCTGCAGGATCCGGCAGAATGGACGGCGTGTGGTGAGCAGCTCACAGGCGCTCGAGTCGTGGAGTTCGCACAAGATTCGCAATGCGTACGGCGCGTTTCTGCTGCACGATGGGAGTGGCAATAACGCTGAGTGGCATGGTGACTTGTGGGCGAAAAAAATGGTTTTGAGCAAGGCCAGTGCAGCGCAAATCGTCCAGTGGTTTGGCAAGACGGGCTCGTCGTCGCTGCTCAAGACGCAACAAGATCATCTCACCGCGGTGATTGTTGCGTTGCACTGTCTGTCGTTGCGTCGCGTGCGATCGGAATGCGAATCGGAGCTAGGCAAGTTGGAAGAGACGAGCGTGGCGTGCACATTGTCGAGCTCGCAGCGAACACAGTACCGTAATGCTGTCGCGGGTTTCGTCTCGGCGTCGTCGTCGTCGTCTCCGAGGGAAGATCGGCTCGAGCTGTGGTTGCAGTTGTTTCTGAAGCTACGAAGCGTGTGCAACTGCGTCGACTTGCTGAATGATCCAGAGAAACTCGCATTAGCCGATCTACCATTCCTGTTTAGCTCTTCGGCCAAGCTCCAGCAGCTCCACGACTTGCTGTCTCGGATTGTAGTCAAGGAACACCGACGCGTCGTCGTGTACTGTCAGCTGGACGCCATGTTTCCTGCCGTCGAGATGTTGCTCGCACTCTTGGATATTAACTTCGTCCGCGTGACTGGCTCGGTTGAGATGCAGCGGCGTGCGTTGTGCCATTTCGCGGTCAGACCAGCGGTCCACGTGGCTATGGTCTCGACTCGTCTGAGTGGCGTAGAAGGAAAGCAATCGATACCCGTGTACGGTGCCGATGCGATCGTTATGCTCGACAGCGACTGGAACGCGACGTGCGACGCGAAATTGCGAGCCAGTTGGGCCAAGTGCACGGTGGGCAAGGCGTTCGACATGCCAGTGTATCGCTTCCACTGCGATGAGACGATCGAGGCGGCGCTGCTGCGCGGCGGATCGTCCTTTAGCGAGAAAGTTTTCAGTGAGATGTCGCCGCAAGAAGTCGTCGCTGAAGCAGCCGGTGGCGAGCTCAAGAAGGAGAAGCCTGCCTGGTGGTCGTCGAATGGTATCTACAGTGCTTCGCCACCGACGAAGCTGCACGAGGTGATGGCCGCAACGGAAGTCAGCGAGAAGTATTGTGGCGTAGATGCGGACGCGGCGACTTTACTGCGGGTCGTGAATGTCGAGCTCGACGCTGAAGAGCACTTGCTGCTGGCTAATTCGGACGAGCTGACGCCGGTCGAGTGGTATGCGGTCAATTATTTGTACAGCACTTCAACCGACAAGAAGCAACGAGCCGACAGCGGTGGTGATCACGCAGGCGGCGACGACGAGTGGGCATCAGCAGTGACGGCGACGTCGTCGGTCTCGTCTGCGAATCCACGAATGACGTTTGAGCAACTGGCAATCACCGAGAGTCGACGGATGTGGCAAGAGCTCGATGTAGAGGCTGATTTGTTCTATCGCGTCGATGATATTCAAAACATTGTTCCCGCGAAGATGGACGACGCGACCCTCCAGCAGTTGTTACGCCCGTTGCGTGCCCGAGGACTGGATCCGCATTACGATGTGATGCGGCCACCACAAGTGCCGTCCAGCAGCATGGCGGTCGATTCGGAACCGATCGTGATGGACGATACGACGAACCAAATGATGTTCCGTGTCGCGTACCGTGAACCAGCACCGCCGCCGCCGCCACCATCGCTCATTCTCAAGCTGAAAGCCGATACCTCGATGTTGCACGGCGCCTCTAGCACGGATGCCTCGGGTAAGCCGTTGAAAAAGAAGCGAAAAGACCTTGCGGGGCGTGTGGGTGCCAGTGGAGCAAGCGCAGCGTCCAATGCGGGTGCTGCTTCTTCTGCAGCAGGTGGGCCTGGGATTAAGCGGAAACATGATCCTCACCTCTCGAACGGTGCAGCCGGTACCAAGCCACCCAAGGAACCACGACTCGATTTCGACGGCATCCCATTGCCTTCGGATATTGCCGAGTTTGCTGATGATGACTTCTGGGGTGACACGAACCTGGACGCGTTAGACTCGGCGACGTGGGATGATCCCGCCGTGCTGAGTGGTATTCTTGGCCCGACATTGGATTCCTCACAGACTACAGGCACTTCCTCATCAGGTACGGCCACCGGAACAGGCGCGACGAAGAAGAAGGTCAAGTCTGGAGGCGCTCGTAGCGGTCAAGAAGCAGGAGGCACGGGTAGGTCCCGGAAGGGCAGTATTTCGGACGCGGGCAAGGACGGCTGGAACGTGCAAGACGATATCGTGCTGAAGAAGCTGTTTGAGCTTTACGGATCCAACTGGACGCTGATTGCGCATGTCTTCAACACGGCGACGTCGGTGTCCCGCTTTGTGTTTCGAAAGCGCACGCCGCGACAGTGCTACGATCGGTACGGCAAGATCATTTCTTCCGGCAGTTTGAGTGGGACAGCCACGCCTCCTGGTGGGAGCACGCCTACCAAAGATGGAGGGACAAGCAAGGCCTCTGGCGCTGCGCTGCTCAAGCAGCACAAGCTCAACGCAGCAGCAGCAGCTGTATGGACGCCGCAAGTGCTTGCCGAGCGTATCGGTATCCCATCGAACGAGACGCTACTCGTGTTTGCCGCGCGAGACAGTCTTCCTGGCGTGCCGCCACCGTCCATCACGAACGTACCAACACTGGCTGAGCTCACGCTGAAGAAGAAGAAGAAGACACAGAAGCAACAAAGTGATGCAGCGGCGTCCAGTACTTCTTCTCCAGTTTTGACAGCCAGCCCACCAGGTGGTCTCGACGACCTCAAGTCAATTCGTACGTCGTTTGATGCGATTATCCAGTGCATGAAGCGGAAGACGCCGCCGCCGCCAATTCCAATCCCACAGCCATCCACTGTCACCACAAGCGATCCACTCGTAGCCACCACAACGGCTGCTGGAGTACCCAATGCATCCCCAACGAAGCGACAGCATTCGATTGTAACGCCCGTGCCGTTGGTCGTGCCGCCACCGCACAAGTCGCATGTCGACCTTGTCGAGATGCTGCCTCGTGTACCACTCGCACCGGACGACGTGATCAAGCGAAGCAAGGAAGCCGCTGCTGTCGCAGTCCAAGCGGCCGCGGCGGTTGCATCAGCAGGTCGTGCTGGGGCTGCAGGTGAGAGTTTAGTGAATGCCGGTGGTTTCAACAGCTCGGCGGTCGCTGCTCGCAAGACTCAAGCTCAAGCGCCAGCGAACGCTGTGTCTATGGCTGGTGCTGCTGCTGTGAGACCCGGTAGTGCCAGCATTGTGAATGCCGCGTCAGTGTCAAAGCTGGGCGGTGGTGGTGCAGCCGCCTGGGGTGATCCGGCGTCAGCGATGCGACCCTCACCGCCAGCTCCGTCTGGCGGAATGCATGTGGGCATGTCGACTGGAACGATGGGACCGACAGCGACGACGACGGCGGCGATCCCCGTGAACGGCGCGCGTGGTGCAAGTGCTGCCTCTGTCGTTGCTGCAGCTGGTACGGCGCCAGTAGCGACGGGCGCGATGCCCGTGACGACGTCGGCGTTGCTCCACGTGCTTGATCGCATGCCCGAGATCAAGCACAAGATTCAGGCGATTCTCAACCGCACCGACTGCTCCGAGGCTCAAAAGGTGGCGATGATTGCACGGCTGTTGAGCAACACGAATGCGATCAATGCGACGGCCGTGGCGGCTGCCGCCACGGGCAATTTGAGCGCCGCCGTGTCAGCGACGATCGCCGCGGCCAATGCGAATGTCTCGGCAGGCGGTCCGATGCCGATGGTCGGCAGCCAATCGCTCGACACACCGATCCCGATGCCGGCGTCCCTCGCGAATGACCCACTGATGACAACACCCGCCAGCATGCCGACAGCGATCCCCATGCCGGCGTCGATTGCCGCGTCCGTAAACACAGGCGCGACGACAGCGACCAGCGCCGCGGCGGCGGCGGCGTCTTCAGCCGCGTTAGCGTCGGCTTTGGCCGACACGGACATGGCCGATCTCGCGTGATCTCTCCCCACGCAACCAGCAGAAGACCGTAGGCATCCAACCACCCATGCACAGCGGAAACAAAGGAACCATATAGAGACGATGTGCAAATAGTACAAAAGACTTACGACCCCGTTCGCGAGCGTCCCCTCCGCCCCCGGCGAACGTCACGACTGGAGCAGCACTGGGGCGCAGTCGCGACTCATAGCTTCTTTGCACTAGGCGCTGTCCACTGACTGTTTATGAAGCCGCTCTATCGTCGAATCCGGTGGTGTCGACACTCCCGAGTACCACTCGCTCCCCCAAAGCATCTTATGTACAATAGAAAACTTGAAAGCGTCGGCTGCTCTTTAAAGAGATACCCCAGTGTGAGAACTTGGCGGTACGCGCAAAGTTGGCGAGTTGGAGCAACGTGGTCTGCTGCTGCAGTTCTTCCACTAAGGAAACATTGCATTCACCAGCTGAACTTAGTGGAGTACCGACAAGAACGGAAAAGCTGCAACGCCAGGCACCAAAACACTGTACTACCTTAAAGTCTTCTATTACTGAGCCCTCTCACTATTGCCCCAGGAGACTACTGATCTCACTCATCCCATCTGAAATGCGTCGACGATATCTACCTCGGCGGTTGGAAACAGCGCGAACATGTCAAGTCAAAGAAGTCAAAGTGGTCCTGATCAAGCAACTCTTTGTCGTCGTGCGAACACGCGGCGTCGTAGCGATGTGGCCGCCATTGTGCTGTGTCTCGATGGTGCTTATCATCAGCAAAGGGCTCCAGCGGACTGTTCGCATCCGGGCACGCGAACGCGTCAATGCAAAGTCTCGAACCTCAGCATTGCTAAACGACCGCATCTGGGCGACCTGGATGCGCCCGTTGCCTTCCGCAGAGCGACTGACGGTGCCGGCACACACAGCTGCTTATGGTCTGGCACTGGGAGGAGAAGCTTGAGGAACGCGTCGCGCTCAACCGTCGGCAGCTGGTTAAGGTACGTGGCTGCGGTTCGGATAACGTGCTGGATCGTGCGATTCGCGAGCTCAATCTCCAGCAACATGAGCGGTACGTCCGTGGAGTACTTTGTACCACGCTTGGAAGGGTAGAAAATCTCGATACCGGACGTGATCTCTCCGCCGTGGAGAAGGAATCACCTCAGTTGCAACTCTTGCATATTGTGGTAGAAGTCTCCTTGCACCGCATCACACAAGATGTCGTGCTGGCATGAAGACGCTTTCGTAATCGCGAGTGTGCAATCGACATGTCGAGCGATGTGGACGCTTTGGAAACCCCACTCCTTCAAGTCAAGAGAACTCAGCAGTGGAACACACCTCGGCTCGAATGCTATGGAACTCTTCAAGGTTTGCCGATCGCTCCACGATTTATATTTCTGAGGATCTTGTGTTCGACGGGAGGGTTCAACGAGTGGTCGGACTCGGACTCCCGGTCACCATCAGCTTGGAGAGACTGGATGTCGGGGGTGAGAACGTACTAACATTGAACAAAATGAATCGGTTGAGGGTTGACGCCTTCTTGCACATAAACGGGCGACCCATTCATACTTCGCTTGTTGGCCGTTATTCATTCGTTCAAAGAGTTCTTCCATATCGGCCGTTTCCTGTCACCGAGAATCAGTCTTGAGCCCAGCCAGAGAAAGCGACATCATCTATCCGCAAGAGTGCGGATATGCTAATACGAGAGATATGAAAATGTTGGTTGTCTGTTCCATTCATATTTTGCATTTTCTAACTTGGATTTTGATTGTTCAAAAGATAGATCTGAATCGGAGAGAAAAGAGAAGTCTCTGAGGAAGCGACGTGGGGTCTTCTCTTGTCGCCCATCGCAAGTACATGATGTCGTTCGGGTGCCCAACTTTTTACGTTTCAATTCACCAACTAACACCAAACCATCTCACGCCCATGAGTACCACGCCACCTGCTCTCTATGTCACGACCATCACTGAGGCGTCGATTGCAGCGGGCTGTCTCGAGTTTCGACGGCGCGCACAGAGGCTGCCGCCACGATCGATGGCCAGGATTTTGACGACGTGGTGATCGAAGAGTACATGACGCGAGAGCAACTGGATCAAGTGCCGGACGACTGGCTGCGTGGTGTGCGGTTTGCGTTACGTGCTGACGGCACGCTCGTGATCACAGACGTGGAGACTGAACTGCGCGAGATGGCGTCTTTGCGGCTCTTCCACCAAATCGGCAACTATACTAATGTTGGCTCTGGACTCGACACTGACTCTCAAGCATACAGCCCGCAGCTGCTGGCGCTTGGTGACGGCGGCGCCATCACACGGGACGTTTATGTGCACGCGTGGGAGCGTAGCCAATATTCGCACTGTTTCAAGTCGAGGTTCGGCACCGCTCGATCCAGTACGTGATCCGCACGGCGGCTTACTACTTGAGACAAGTCCCCACAGCCCCACGGGTCGTGATACTCAAGTTCTTCCCTCCTCAACAGCCAGACCTGGATGAGAATGGCCTACTTCGCGTGCCGGCACTCGCAATCGTCTTCTGTTGCAGTGCGAAAAGGAACAGTCGGATCCGAGTCGAGCAGATGCGGTCGTTTGGCAACGCGCCGATTCCCGCGTGTGTGCTAACGGCGTTTGCCGCGCCGGAGGCTGGCTCGCCACTGGAGGCATTCCCTCATGCTGTTGAACACAGTGCCCCGAGTCCTGAAGTACCCGAGAAGCTGAGCGCCGGAAACCCACGGGCCGAGCTGATGGAGCTGCGTCGGAACGAGAATCGCGGGGTGTTTTACGTAGGGATGCCCGCACCACGACCGGCAATTCCGTTGGATCTTGCCAGCGTGTTTGCGGAAGCCATGATGGGCTGGTACGACGATCACCACCCGCCTGTGTGGGGCTAAGTGCGGGACTTAGCAAGAATAATACATCACTGCCTGATTGAGAGATACGCCTCACTATTAGTGCAATAGCGACGACACCACCGTCGCTCCCATGTGCACACCATTCACGCCCACAGCACCCCGCCAGTCACCGTCAGTGGCTACACACGATCTGTATAGTCCCCCACCGCCGTGCGTGCCTCAACGTGCTAATCTGCCAGTCACAGAAAGTATCGACTGCGTCGCTTGCACAAAAAGTGGACATCTCACAGAGTACCACAAAGCTGAGCGGCGAAAATGAATTGAAACCCACTTCATGAAAAAGAGCTCAACTGCGTCCGACGTCGTTAGACAACCCACCATTTCAAAGCATCCTCGTCTCGCATGCCTGTTCACTGTCGCTCTCTCCAACCTCTTGCTTGCGCAAGTGTTCTCGGCGACGTATGTGACGGGGGAGCACGAACCCAGCAGCTCACCAAATCAGAGCCCGCCACCAACTATGCAGGACCGCCCACCCCAGCTGCATCAGCCCCGTCACCCATGATCCGAAAGGAAATCGTTCCCACCCCGTAGGCGTACACTTGTGCAGGATCCAGTTGGATCGCTGGAAGCGACTCGTGCACGCGGACGGAGAAGTCAACTTTACCCATCGGCTTCCCTGCTTGAGCACTCGCCCGAGCCATTTCATGCGCTCTCACCAGCGCCTGATCCAACGAAGCGTCGAGGTCCATCACGTCAAACCCGTCGGGAAACGCTGGGGAAGGAACCTTGAGATGGTCGGCATCGTCGAGCGGATTGCGACGAGACGGTGGGCGGTAGGCTTGTGAAGAAAGGAGAGCGCGCGTGTGGTGATGCCTGCGTTGCCGATCGAGTGGATCGCAGCTACTTGGATGCAACCCAACCGGCGATCTCGGCCGGGTGGGCACCGGCGGAATACTATGACCAGTGCTGGCACACGCACTTCGTTTTGATCTTCATACGGGGCCTTGCGTGGAGCAAAGAACTTGAAGCACACGGCGCATTCGACACTGGGGGCATGATTCAAGAACTGAGCCGCATTCTCGACCATCTGCGGACCCGAGCGGCTCGCACCTTCGACTTGCAACACTGCGAATGCCACGAGCTCACCGCTGTCTCGAGTCCTCGCGTAGAGCCCGACACCCGCAACGGCGAGTCTGCGGTTCTCCAAGTGTGACGACGCTGGCGTGAGTGCATACACACGACGACCACGATTCGCATCTGTGTACTCGCACACTTGTCCAATCACCTCCGTTCGAGCTGCAGCACACACATAGGAGAATCGGTTGATGGCAATGGCCGGCACGCGGTCGAAATGCTCGGGCGTGCCATTACGCGCAATCACCACCTCTTCCAGGATCTCCATGTCCTCGCCACGTGCGGCCGCCTCCAATAGGGACTCTAGCACGGTCTGCGCCACGGCGATCAACCTGCGCGTGATGGCCGATCGGGTCATCGACAACTTGCGTAGTCACTCATCGTGGTAGCCTGATGCGGTCAGACCGATTTGATGAGGAAACGAGAGAGAAATTGATGGACGTCTTCTTTCTTTGGCGTGTTCTTTAGATCTTGTTTGCGAGACTTCTGGAGTTAGCAGGGCATCCGCATCCACGAGAATCCAGAACTCAATATCCTCCGGCAAGCGCGCAGCTCTGGGTCCTGCCCCACTGAAATCGACAAACCGACGTCGGACATGCTCGAGTCGCCGCTGTCATCGCCACCTTCCTCTCCCTCTCCAACGACGATCACGTTGGACGATATCCAGCGAGCTCGTGCCGTGCTCGAGGCACGCGCGCAGACCACTGCTGCCGGCGAATGGATCGATGACCACGAGGATGTCGTGGTTGCATATGATGTATCGCAGAGTGAACTGTACGAGGTGCCGGAAGAGTGGCTTAACGATGTCGAGCTTGAGATGCGTGCAGACGGCGCGGTCATCGCCGTGCACCGAGAGTCGCACGCACATGATGCAGCGCGTGAAGTCGTCGTGGCACAAGCTCGAGTGTATGCCCTTCCCAACACTGGAATGTATGCAGCCACCAGGCGCAAGCTGCAATTGGGCGGTGGCCGAATCGCCAGGCCGGATGTCGCACTGTTGAAGGAAGACCTCAACTTGCCAGCACCCGACAACTTGGAGGCGATTGCGTTGTTTGAAATCGAGCACAACGGCCGCTCGGGTACAGCGATGATCCGGACTGCAGCCCAGTACCTGACGCATCTTTCCTCTGTTGAATGCGTCGTCTTTCTCACGTTGTTCCCCCCGCGTAAGCGACTTCCCGAACGCCCCAATGATCTTCACGTGCCAGCGCTCGCGCTTGCCTTTCGCCGCGCCCAAGGCACAGTCGAGCTTCGCAATGGTGAGGTCGTCGGACGCGTCCGCGTGGCCCAATTGCGATCCTTTGGAAACGCTGGCATTCAGCAAGACGAGCTCACGTGCTTCACGACACTCGCGGCCGATTCTCCGCTTGAGGAGCCTCTCGCCAACGTGGCCAATCTTGGACGATTTGCAAGGCGGGCTATTCCCGGTCCCTTGGACATGGTGGACTTCGACACGTCGTTGAGGCAGGCAAGGGCGACCGCTCGACAAATCGGTCAGGAGAGAGTACAAGCAGGAGAGCCAGCGGTCGACGTGGCGTTTCGTGTCGATGTGCCAGCCCCGCTCGCGGCGATTCAAGTGGATCTCATTGAGGTGTTTTACCAGATGATGCTTGCCAGTGAGATAGATCGTGCGGAGGCGTATCGCAAAGCTAACGCTGCAGTGGCGGCAGCTCGTGGCGACGGCCAGTGACGACGTGTTATTCCCCCCTGGGCGTTCAGTCCGTCTAATATTTCCTTCTCGAAATAGCACGCGTCGTTACATAATCACGAAGAAATACATGAGGATGGCTAGAGAATCCTCTCAGTCTCTTTGATTTCCAGAACCACCACCTCCATCACGCGTCACATCCATCCCGCATGGTGGGCGTCGGAGACGAAGAGGTGACCCCGCCTGGGCATTCCGATTTGAACTCAGAGTGTGTTTGGCTAGCTGCCATCACCACCACCAGATATCACCTTAGCCTCGTCGACACTCCCACTGTCACAGAAGTGAGGGTATCGGGCTGAGTGACAAGGCGGCGTGGGGGGACCGGGGCTTCGCTTGGCTTGGCTTGGCTTGAGGCTTGGATGCTAGTCGAGGCTAGGCTAGTTGGTGCTTGAGGGCAAATTGTGAAGTGAGATTATTTTGGCTGGGACTCCTGCCTGGCCGGCAGGGTCCCTTAGCACTCGATGGTGATACTGCCTCCTACCCTATCAAGATGGTATACGTCCTACTTATCTTGTCTTCACTATCTTCTTCTCGTAGGTCATCGCCCCACGGTCTAGTTCTAGTTTCTCCTATATCATAGTAGAAACTAGATGGTCTGGCCATTCACAGACCTTTCCTATACTATACTAAAACTAGGTTGTCTGGATACTCACAGCTCTCACCTGTACCTATAGTAAAAGCTAGACCTTGTTGGCTATCGTGTT
>JAADVZ010000617.1:0-18933 GCA_023335925.1 Pythium phragmitis | reverse complement strand
GATGTTGGTGTCACCGATTCCAGGCTTCGTGACGCCGCGCGACTATGTCTTCATTGACGCACTCGGCACGTGTGTGCACCCTTACAGCGGTGAGCGGGTTTGCTATCGGTTCTTCCATTCCATCCCGCTCAAAGGTGCAGGCGCGCTGACCGAGTACGGCTTCATTCGCTCCAAGGTGTCCATCTCGACGATCCTGCGCGAGGACTTCTCCAACGGCGACCACGTGCACGAGTACGCACGCGCCTTTTTCGCACCGGGCGGAGTGGCTCCAATGAGCGTGTTCATCGCGGTTACGGCAAGGCAGATTTCGAGTACGGCCACGGAGGGACGCACGGGTGAGTACAAGAAGCTGGCGCTCGCCCTGCGCTGCAAGGAGGCCGGGAAATGGAGCGTTGCCATGCCGCTGCCACCCCACAGACTGACTCAGAAAAGCCAGTGCGGCGTGTGTGCCAAGACCCTTAACTTGATCAACAAGTCGCACGATAACTGTGCGCTCTGCGAGCGAAGGCTCTGCTCCTCGTGTCGCGTGCGCAAGGAACTGAGCTTTGTCAAGGCCGATCTGAACCCCGAGCGACAGCGCGTCACGTTCTGTGCGGGCTGTGTGCAGCAGGCCATCAAGATGCCGTCGCGCGATGTCGCTGTGGATGAATATCTCACGTGCCATGACGGCTACTACCGCATGCCCGCGTCCCTTCGATCCTGAGGCATGCGCCAAGCACCACGACATGGGTACAGAACGGCTACCAATGTAAATTTACAAAGCAGAAACCAGACAAGTTGCAACTTGAGGGGAGAGCTTGCTTACCACGGGATCCCTTCAGTGACGCCACCCACTCGGGTGGGTCTAGCTGTGGGCCGTTCCATCCAAGTGGACAGTCTCTCCCTTGCGTGCGTTACACAGCGCTGCGTATGTCGGCTTTCGGCGCTTGGAAACCGGCCTGTTTTCGCGACACGATGGGTAGTTCAGTTTGGTGGCTGGTGAGACCAAAACCGCACCAACCATACAGTGCGGTACAGACGGGATCACCTACGTACGGGATCAAAGCCACTGCATGTGCAGCCACAGCGCCGACACGACACTCGCTGGATTCGCCGCGCCGTGCCAGCGTCTCCGATATACACCGAAATGAAGTTCCCACTGCCACGCCCGCTGTTTCCAGGACTGGTCATCACGCCCGCGGACGAAGCCGAGTTCACCGAGCTCGTGAACGTCTTTATCGACAAGCTTCTCACGGAAGAGCACACGTTCCGTGTCACAAACGCCGGCAAAGTGGATGCCACCAAATGGAAACACGTCAGGCAAACTGAGGACGCCGCCGTCTACCACGGCCGCGACCTTGGTGAGAAAGCGTCGTCGGCCGCGGCTGAAGAGGGCAGCAGTAAGCGAGGATCCCACCGCCAGCTCCCGTCATTTCTGGTGGTGGGTAAGGTGCCCGACGCGCTGGACGATATCTTATTCAGCTTTACGGCGCCCACGCGCGCGTCGTCGATTGTCCATTCTTCGTATGTGGATCCGAACATTACTGACATGGAAGTCCTCCACACGATTCGCAGCCCCACACCAGAGGAGCCATTCTCCCAAGTGGTCATCAAATGGATGCTGCTCGTGCACTCGCCTATTATGGCGCCGCGCGACTATGTCTACATTGAGGCCCACGGCACGCGCCTTCTGCCAAGCGGCGAGCGGATCGGCTACCGGTTCTACCACACGATCCAGCTCACGGGTGCGGGCCCGCTGACAGACCTCGGGTTTGTTCGCTCCAACTTTTCCACCACGACTATCTTCCGTGTGAACGATTCCAGCGGCTACGTCCACGAGTACGGCCGCTTCTTTTTTGCGCCGGCCGGCGCGATCCCACAAAGAGTGTTTGTTGCATTGGTGGCGCGGCAAATCTCCAGCACGGCCTCCCAGAGCCGTATCGGCGAGTGCAGGAAGCTCGCACTCGCGCTGCGCCACAAGGAGAGCGGTAAATGGGCTGTTGCCGTGCCGCCCCCAATCCACGCAGCCCAGAAAAGCGAGTGCGGCATGTGCTACAAGAGCCTCAACCTGCTCAACAAGTCGCGGTTCGACTGTGCGCTCTGCGAGCGGCGGCTCTGCCTCTCGTGTCGCGTGCGCAAAGAGCTGAGCTTCATCAAGCCCGATATGAACGCCGAGCGATTGCGCATCACGTTCTGTGCATTCTGTGTGCAGCAGGCCATCAAGGTGCCGTCGCGCACCGTCGCCACGGAGGAATACCTGACGCGCCATCACGGGTTCTACTGCAAGCCCGCGTCGTTCCGCTCCGACAGCACGCCACGAGCGCGGACAGTGTTTGCCAACTTGTTCTATCCAAAGGTGGATGGCATGGACAGTGAGTGAGTGAGACGCTGGGAGAGCGAAATCCGACAATAGACACATGTACCTCCACTCGTCATTCAGCGTTGTCCTGTCGGTCGGTGATTGCAAAGAGTAGGGGTTATCATGTACAATGACTTGTGTGTGAAGCATCATTTCCACTGTACTTGAATTGAGATGGGTACAAAACGGCTATTTCGGTAAATTTACCATCAAGTTCTTGGCATTGACAACCAAGTCCTCAACTTGCAACCTTAAAACCGACCAATTGCAACTTGAGGGGTTGCTTCATGCGGACCTCTCGACTCGGTATCGCGACCCTCGCGCCGACCTCGCCATCCCCCACGTCTCTCTCCCTCTCCTCCCTCAGTGTAGCTGACCATGTGCCACGGCTGCGTATGTAAGATCGGCCCGTCGATGTTGGCGTCCGACCTCTCGTGCCTCAAGGACGAGGCGCTCCGCGTCGTCGCGGCCGGCGCCGACTACCTCCACTTGGACGTCATGGACGGCCACTTTGTGCCCAACATCACGTGGGGCGCGCCCGTCATCAAGTCGCTGCGCCCGCATACCAAGGCGTTTTTCGACTGCCACATGATGGTCGCCAAGCCCGAGCAGTGGGTCTCGGACATTGCCGACGCTGGCGGCGATCAGTTCACGTTCCACTTGGAGTCGACCTCGGACCCGCTCGCGCTCATCCAGCAGATCCGCGCCGCCGGCATGAAAGTCGGGGTTGCGCTCAAGCCGAATACGCCCGTGGAAGACGTCTTTTCGATTGTCGACAAGGTCGACATGGTGCTCGTCATGACGGTCGAGCCGGGCTTTGGTGGCCAGAGCTTTATGGAAAGCATGATGCCCAAGGTCGCGACGCTCCGCGAAAAGTACCCGACGCTCGACATTGAGGTCGACGGCGGCCTGGGCCCGTCCACCATTGAAGCAGCGGCCAAGGCCGGCGCGAATATGATTGTCGCCGGCAGCTCCGTGTTCCGTGCCGCCGACCCGGCCGTGCCCATTCTGCAGATGCGCAATAGCGTCGAAAAGTTCGGCAACGGCAAGACGGACGCCGAGCTCACGGGCCGCAATGTCCAGTAAGAACGACGGGACAATGGATGCCAGCACTAGGAGCCCGCCATCACCACTGGCTTCATCAAACAGTCGCAGGTCCTCATGGACCGAAAGGGAGGATTCCAATAACACACCAAACACCTCGCCTCTCTATTTACATATCTTCGTCGTCGTCGTCGTCCATTGGCGCATTCTCCGAGGCCGCCGCGAGGCGTTCGTACGAGCTGTCGTCTTTGGTCCAGACACTGAGCGGCGTGAGCTTGAACTCGGCCATTTTCTTGTCAAAGTGCACGAGCAGCCGCGCCTGCTCGGGCGTGAGCGTCTGCCCGGCCTTGCACACCGTGTGCGGTTGGTTGAGCACGACCTTGCCCTTCTTCAAGTCCACGGGCAGCCCAAGCGTGCGCAGAGACTCGACCATGCTGCCAATGAACATGGGTAGCTCACCGGCCTCGAGCGACACTGTCTCGGTCGCGACAAAGCCCGACCGCGGGTGGTCCGTCACGCTGAGCTTGTCAAAGTACGCAATGACGTCGTCCTTGCTGCGGTTCGTGAACAGCAGCCCGACGTTGCCGTTCAGATCGTGCGAGAGACGAGACAGGTTGTCGGCGTACTCTTCTTCCTTGGTGCGGCCCAGCGCGAGCTTCATGACCTTGTTCTTGCCCAGGAAAAAGCTACCCAATCGCAATGAGAATAAGAAAAAATAGCCAACGCCAGCAGACAAGGGAGACAGAACCTACCGGCTATCGCGGAACTCGAGACGCACGTCCTTGAAATGGTTCGTGCGCATGTTGTTGAACGCAAACGCGTACGCCGAGTCGTACGTATCGGCGGCCTCGCGGATCGACTCGACGATTTTCTGCTTGAGCTCGCTGCTCTTCTTGGGCGCGACCTTGGTCAGCGCCTTGACTCGCTGGCGTCTCGAGCGCGGCATGCTTCTGCTTCTCTGGCTTTCTCTCTGGTTATATATACACACACAGAGACGCTGGTAGCTGCGTCGTCGGGTGCCAATGCCAATTGCGTCTGTAGCTCTTCGCTGTGGCTCTTCGCTCGTTGATTCCTGCTCGCCAACCAAAGCAAATGCCGCGTTGGGCACTCAAATGCATCATTTCATCCAATCAGCATTTGCAATCATCATTTGATTGGCTAATAAAAACCCTCCGTAATATTGATTGGCTGATAATCGTACCAGGAGGTGTCAACCAATCGCCCCTGGCATCCATCGAGAGGGGGAAAGAGACCCAAGACGACCGAGCCGTAGGAATCATCATGGTGTGGGGCCAGCCAGCGACCGCTGCGGCCGTCAAGAGCGCCGCGTCATTCGCGCCTTCCAAGCCGACGCCCGCTGCGGCGTCCAGCGCGTCGTCTTCGGCGCACAACGGCGTCTCGAACGCGGCGTCGATCGCGCGCCACGCGGCACTGGATGCGTCCGAAGCGATCGACATTTTCGAAGGCGTCGAGCCGGTCGAGAGCGTCGAGATTGAAGGGGTCGCGCTGCTGCAGATCATCAAGCACTGCCACGAACACGCGCCGGCGTCCGTGGCCGGCTCGCTGCTGGGCATGGAGAGCGGCAAGACGTTGGAAGTGACCAACAGCTTCCCGTCGCCGGCCCACGGCGAGCGCAAGAAGGAGTCGGACGAGTTCCAGATGGAGATGATGAAGAACCTCCGGGAAGTCGGCATGGACAACAATAAGGTCGGGTGGTACCAGTCGGTCGTCATGGGCACGTTCTCGACGGCGACGGTGATCCAGTCGCAGTTTCAGTACCAGCAATCGCTGGGGCCGAATGCCGTGTGTCTCGTCTACGACTCGGCCGAGACGGCCAAGGGCACGCTGAGCCTCAAGGCGTTCCGCTTGAAGAAGAGCTTTGTGGACGCCTACAAGGCCGGTGTGTTCACCAAGGAGAGCTTTGCCAAGGACGACATTCGCTCGTCGACGGTGCTCGAAGAGCTCCCCATCCGGATCCACAATGCCGAGCTCATCCACTGCTGGGTCCACGAGCTCGTCCAGAAGAACGAGACCGTCGCGTCCAACACCTTTGAGCGGCTCGACCTCGCGACCAATGCCTACCTCGTACGTTGCATCTATTGGAGATCCGCTGGATTCCGAAGAGCTCTGCTGGATGGAATCCAGAGAATATCCCTCGCTGGACTGACATGGTGCTTCTCTTCTACAGGAAAACAGCCTCAAGAACATGAGCCTCTGGGCCGATGAGCTCGCCCAGGAGCACTTCAAGTTTCAGGGTTACGAGCGTGCGTTGGCCAAGCAGCGCGTCGCGTACCAGCAGTGGCAGAACCGACAACGCGAGGAGAACAAGATGCTCCGTGAAAGCGGCTCGGACCGGGTCGTGCCCGAGGAAGACCCCGACTTTTTCAAGTCGGTCCACCAGCCGTCGCGCCTCGAGTCGCTGCTGATCACCAAGCAGATGAACACGTACTGTGAGCACGTGAACCGGTACGCCGGCAAGTCGTTCCAGAAGCTCTTCCTCGCGGCCAAATTCCACAAGGACGCATAAGGGGGATTGTACTTTAGTATACGACGGACCCACTCCGTAGCAGACACGAGAGAGAGAAAGAGGAAGAGCAGGGAAGTAGCGTAGGCCGGTAGGAGTCCGAAGGCGGACAGGGGTGATTGTAGACCT
Source organism: Pythium phragmitis (assembly GCA_023335925.1). NCBI lineage: Eukaryota > Oomycota > Peronosporomycetes > Pythiales > Pythiaceae > Pythium > Pythium phragmitis. The sequence continues at coordinate 12,898 of JAADVZ010000617.1, read as the reverse complement.
GAAGACGTTGTGGAGCTTTTGGAGTCGCCTGTCTTGTTTGTTATCGCTCTGCTTGGGTCTCCTGTTTGTCTCCTTGAGGCTGGGCCGAGCCGCTGCGCCATCCACCACCCCCACATCAATACCTTCCCAAGCAAGCCCTTGATGATGGCCAAAGACGGACGCACCTGTAGGCGTTGTAAATGTGGTGGTTGCGTTTGAGCTGCTCGAGCTGCTCGTCCATCTCACTCGCTCGCTTCACGAGCCGCTCCTTCAGTTGCAGCATGCGATCCGGTGCAAACCGCACCGTCAGCGCCTCGAGGAACGCGTGCCACGTCTCACTCGCGTCCAGCAGATCCAGTCGATCCACCGTCTCCTCTCCGAGATCCCGTGGGTGGCTCGGGTCGTTTTCCCTCGTGAGCGACGCCGTCTCGCCCGTGCGGATAAACTCAAAGAGTGCACACAATTGCTCCATGGCCTGGTGGCGATCACTGCCACTCGTAGAAAGTCCACATGGAGCCTTGGTCTCCCTCAGGTCGAGTCGGGAAAGCACCCACTTGACGCGGTGCAGCAGCAACTGGTCCTCGCGGCCGAGCGACGGCGTCGTGGCGTTTTGCACCTCGAGCTCGTCGCCGTCGAGCGAGAGCTTGGCCAGGACCTCGCGCCGCTTGGCGACGTGGAGAGCCACGACCTCGTGAAGATCCTGCGTGAGCAGTGGGTTGTCGGTGAACATCCTTTCGATGCGTACCAGTGTCCCCGGGTGCACTTGGCGCACGGCCTCGAGCATGCCCTGCACACGCGCGATGCTCTGCTCGGCCGAGTGCACGCTGAACCGCGTGGCCTGCGTGGCCTCGTGGACCGTGAGCAACTCGTGCTGCTTGCTCGCGAGCTGGTCTTCGAGCCCGCGGATCGTGTCGTGGAGGGCCTGGATGTTTTGCTGGTACAGTCGCGCGTTGCTTTCGAGGCCGAGACAGAGCCGCTTCTGGTCTTCGAGGCTGCGCAGCAAGTGGACCTGGGAGTGGATCGCTTCGACATTGCCAAAGAGCACTTGGTGCTTCCACAGGCGGAAGAACGTGTACTTGGTGTGGCGCCGCGCGCGGCGCTGGTAGGCCACACAGATGCTCTCCTTGGCACGGCGGTCCGAGCGGCGTGCAGCCGCGTAGTTGTACCACACGCGGAACGGCGTCTGGAAGACGCGGCGGCAGTAGGCGAGCCAGTTCTCGACGGCATGCGCTCGCAGCGCGCGCTGGTACGTGGCGCGAACGTGCCAGCGAGTCAGCAGCGACGCCAGCGTCTCCTTGGTCGTGTCTTCAAAGAGCCGACGCACGCGACGGATCCGCTGGCCGTACAGGGCCCACGCGCGCAGGTGCTTGCGCGCGTGGGTCGCTCGGTAGTGGGCGTCAATTTTGCGGAGGTTGTAGTGCTTTTCAAACCGGTCGAGCGTGCGTCGCTCGCTGGCCTTGCTGAGTGCTCTATCGACCTGGGCGACGCGGAACACCGGCAGCCACGCGCCATGCCACACGCGCGCAAGCAGCTTCTCGCGATCGTGGGCGATCGCGCGCGCCAGCTTGGCCTTAAGCGGCGCAAACTCTTGCGCCCACATCACGCTAAAGGCGTTCCGCAGCACCCAGAAGGCGTGGCGGCCGCGCACGACGCGGATGTTTTCCTTGAGGAACTCGCTGTGGACCATCTCATTCGTGATCACGTCGAACCGCTCGAGTGACTCGAGTCGGTGGCGCGCCGCTGCGTGGCGATTGCGCGCGTCCTGCGTGACGCGCTTGCGTGAGCGGGGACCCAGTGCACTCTGCTTCCACGCTGTCCACACACCCATGACGAGCGCACGCTGCTTGAGCTGGAAGCGGCGCTCCGTCTCGTCGAGCCGCTCGCGCCGCAGCGGCAGATTCAGCAGCGCGACGTCGCGGATCTCGGCCACCACGCGCCGCAGCAAGTTGAGCTTGCGCTCGTCGGCGAGCCGCACGAGCTGGCGATTCAGGAACTCTTCGCGGGCCGCAAACTGCTCCAAGTAGGTGAGCAGCGAGCCGCAGCGCCGCGCGCGCCACTGGCCAAGCGCGTACTTGAGCTTGCGGAACCGGCGCCGGACGAGAAACCCCCGCACGAGCGTCGAGAGCTTGGTGGCCGCGAGCTGCCGCTGCTTGTCACCGGTCGCGACCTCGTAAAAGACCTTGTCGAGCCGCCGCACAGTGGACCGGAGGTCTCGCACCGTGTGGCTCACGTGGGCACCGTGGGCGGGATCGTACGTGACGCGTGCACCACTGGGGTTCGTGGTATCGGCCTTGCGGATCGCGTACGCCGCGGCCATGGCCTGCGTGCTGTCGGCGATGAACTGCTCGATCTGCTGGCGATCGCTCGTCGAGCTCTTGCGCTTCTGTGCGGCCGCTGTTGTCGTGGTAGTCGCGACCGCCACGAGTCGCTCGTTCAGCTCCGACAGCTCCGTCGCCATGGCCTCGATGCGGGTGAGCGTAGGGTGGGGGGATGCCGTGGCATTCTCCAGGGCGACGGGTGGTGCTGCGCTGGTCGTGGTGGTTGTCGTTGTGGTCGTGTCGCGTCGCCTGGACGTGGCAACCGACGGCTTCCGTCGCGCCGACGACGCCGACCCGTGAGCCATGCGATTCAGCACGACCTCTTCGAGGGACTTGCCATTGGGCGGAAGCCGCGACGCACGACGCACCATTACTATGTGAGGACTTCCAACGATGCTGCTTATAGAGCGGATTCGTCAAGAGGCGCGAAGGGTTTGACCCTACCCGATACGAGTGACACCGGTTACCGTAAAAGGGCTCCCAAACAAAATGTAGCCATCTTCATCTTTGACCCATACTACCATACTTTTCTCTGTGAAAATGGTCATTTCAGACCGTGCCTCCGTCCGTGCCATGTTGCTCACTGATGAGCAGAGTGCCGCTACCGACGGCGACGTCGTCCTTTACGCACCCGCGTCTCCTTGTCGCGGATCTTGCCACTCGCAGAACCATAAAAGCACGCGCTCAACGTGCTCACAGCGATGGAGGGACTGAACTGAACACGCCCTTTGACCGTGCTTGACCATTGGTTTCACGTCTTTATCGCCTGCAAGACCCAGTCATTCTATGACGGATTCTACTGGTCACTTCAGCACCAGTGACTCAGGTCGTGTCTCCTGAGCGAGCGGATCAGAATCGTTGGCTGGCTCATCCGCTCGGCTCTGGATTTGTGTCCTCTCACAGCCGGTGGGTTACCGTCTCACCAATGAATCCGTCGTCACAACTGAGCTCTTCGTCAAGAGATGGGCTTCGAGTCTTGAGTCTCTTCGTCAGTGGACTTCTGCCGTCTTCTCAGGTGGGCAGTGGCGTTCTGGAAGCAAGCGCGGAGTAATATCTGCACCCACCATGCTGCGTCCCTTTATGAGCAAACGTGGGGCCCACAGCCGCCCAGTCCCTTCTCGGATAATTCAGAAAGCTCTCCTCCACTTCCTCCTCGTTTCCCCGCTCGGCAAAGGCTAGCAGAGCCATCTGGTCCGTTACTGACGACTTGCAGCAAGAGTGAGTGTCTCAACTGCACGAGCTCCAGACCGATTCCCCATACAAACATCTAGTATAATACGGTTCATGAACCGCTGGTCCGACCTTGGACTTCAACATTTATCTCTTTCTCCGAACGTTGCCGACACCCATAGTGCTCGGGCAGTACCTAAACGACACGCGACACACCACGCAATGAAAGGACTCTGGAAAGCATGGGGAACATGAGGAAGGCGCAGCGGTGGAGGTGAGGAGGAGAAGGCATCGCCAGTCACTCGAGCAGTTCCTTGAAGATCTTCTGCCGTCCGATTAAACAGTTCCTGAAGCGACGGGGCAGTTGGAGAGAAGCGATGGCGGCCCACGGTCGAGGTCATGCGATGGGAAGTGCACGCGTCCACGTGCGAGTCCGCGAGCGAACGAAGCGGGCAGAGCGAAACCACGCGACCACACGCATGGCGGAGGAACGGGCCCCGCTGTCGACCCCACGAATCCTCTTCCCCGACAATGAGACCTTGTACGTACGCTGCGCAGTATTGCGGCTCCATTTCTTTCTGACGTGGTGGCATCATGGTAAAAAGTGACGCGTCCGACGTAAACTTTGCTGCGCTCTTCCCGGCCTCGTTCCCGCGGTTCACTGCGATCAAGCGCTTGTAAGTCGGTGCGGGACTGTGAGGTCTTGTATTATGGAATGACCCACTCATGTCGGATGACGGGACATGCGCCAGCGCCTGTGCGCGATGTCAACTCTCACAGGTTCCAACTGCGCTGTACGATCTCGAGACGCTCACCGAAGTGTGCGTGTTTGAGTTGGGGGTGCACTGCCGAAGGCGTCATCTTGTTCTAGGTGGTGCTCATGTTGGATGCCTCTTCTATAGGAGGCTCGTGGGGAATGCGATCGGCGCATTACCCGTCCAGTTTGAAGGCTCTGCCATCACCACACTGTACGTACTGGACTGGACAGGGCCAAGTTGTCCTCGACTGAAAATCCTCACGTTTTCTTAGTGATCTTGCCCAGAACCGGTTTGCCGACGTGCCTGTACAAATCTGGGCCATGCCGCAGCTGCAGACACTCGACCTTTCGGGCAATCGGGTCACATCGTGCGTGACGCCGGCACTCAGCCTCACCGCTGCCAAAGCCGCAGGGGGCGAGCTGCGCACGCTGTACGTTAAGAGTGTTTAGCCGCCTCGTCCCAGGGGGTCGTCTTCTCACCGGGTCTTTCATTCGAGTAGAATGCTGGACAACAACCCGATCTCGGTCGTCACCTGCCGTTTTCCCAATCTCCAAGCGCTGTGCGTGAGAAGGCACTTTCCCTTCTCCGTCTTGGCTCTTCAGTATCTGACCGGATCGCTGGGTTTAGATCACTCCACAACACGAGTCTCACCACACTACCACGCCTTCTCAAGGAACTGACCAAGCTCACACGTCTCGACGTGGGCGGCAATCCGTCCCTGGTGCTGTCTTCCAAGGATACAGTCTCTCTGGGAACACTGCAGGAACTGTACGATCTCCGTCCCGTGGTTTCGTCTCCCAATCATACTAACACCCAGGTTCTTGTACCGTAGTGACTTGTCGTTCAATGAACTCAGGACGCTGCCGTTCGTTCTACGAACGCTCACACCAAATGTGAAGACGCTGCGGCTCGCTCACAACAACCTCAGCGATGACGAGGACGCGCTGGCAGCAGCACGCTCTCTACCGGACCTCACGACGCTGTACGTGGTTTCGTTCGGAACTCTTTCACCTCCTGTAGTGCTGACTCTCACTGTGCGTGATTTGGACTCACAGTGAACTAGATAACAACGCTGTGGCCAACGCAACGGCGGTTCTCTCGCGGTTCCCGATGCTCATGAATCTCAGCCTGGCGAACAATAGCGTCACGACGCTGTCGTCCCCCGAGTCATTCGACTCGCTTCGCTTTCTGTGTGTGGATGTCGTCGTGCCGTGGCAGAAAGGATCGGCTCTCTCCCTTACACGCTGTCTTTTTACTCTGTATTACAGGAACGTGTCGTGGAATGCGATCACGTCCTTCAACATGACACTGCCACGGCTCGAGATACTGTGCGTACCGACCGACTCGATGTCTTCTTTGTCCCCCGCTAACCCCTGGGCCTGTGCCACGAGCAGCGACATCCGTAGCAACCGCTTGGCGTCCGTCTCGCCCGCCATCTTTGCACTACGCAGTCTCCGAGCACTGTGAGATGAGAGACAAGGCGATTCTGTAATGGTCTCATCATCACTGACCAAGACCTCGATGCTGTGGAACTGTAGGAATCTCTCGGGCAACCCCATCGAGCCGTGGGAGCTTTCGCCGGAGCAGTTTACCTTTCTATCGAACCTCGAGACGCTCAGCATTGACCAGACGGCCTTTGCGTCCTGCTCAGTCGAACGCCAGCGACAACTCCACGCCAGACTCACGGTCTGCGTCTCCGCATCGTCCAAGCCAACAAATACCACGGGTAGCAGTAGCCGCTCGCGCTCGAGTGATCAGCTCTTGTACCTGGGCGGCAGCTTTCTCATCGCCATCTTGATTGCGCTCTGGATCTTCATGGTGCGGCGCCGACGAGCACGCGCCGAGGAGCTTCCGTCTGTTGCGAGCAATCCCTCGGCGGCGGCCTCGCCGTCCCCCATCCAGCGGGCTTCGTCCTTCATGCGCTCTCCCGCCCGGCCACTGGGCTCGGCATCGCTCACGTATGAACGCGCGAGGCGCAGCAGCCGGCCCAGCACCGCCAGCGGACGTACCCCTCCACTGTCGGTCCAGCAGCTCACACGGGAGTCGTCTGACCAGAGCACTTTCTGGGAAGACGAAGAGCTCCAGTCGTGGCGCCTCGCGTTCGAAGGCGCGCAGCAGCAGGCGCGGATCGCCGTCGGCGTCTTCACCGAAGTCTGGCGCGCGTCCTACGGTGCCGACACGGTCGCGGTGAAACGGCTCAAGGCGAGTCTCCGCCGCATCCACTTGCATCACCCCGAGACGCTCGAGGCGGGCGTGCTGGACGACTTCGTCTTTGAGATCCGCGTGCTCTCGCGGCTCGACCACCCGCGCATTGTGTCTTTCTTCGGCGTCGCGTGGACGAGCGGGTCGGAACTCTCGGCCATCATGGAGTACGTGCCGCAGCAGGACCTGCGCGGCTTCCTCTCGCAGCAGCAGCCTTCGACCTGGGCAGTCGAGATGGTCCACGCCGCGCTGTGTGTCGCCGAGGCCCTCGTGTATCTCCACGCACAAGAGGTACCGCTTATCCACGGCAACGTGCAGGCCGCCAACGTACTGCTCACGGACCGTCTGGACGCCAAGCTCTGCGACTTCGGCAGTGCGCAGTACTGCACGTCCGTGCCGCTGCTCTCGCTCAGCGACCGCAGTCGCCCCACGAATGCAAGCGACGCGCGGGCCTCGTCGTCGCTCTCACTCGCGTCCGTCCGCGCCGACGCGACCCCGTGGATCGCGCCCGAGGTTCTTCGCAGCCAGGCCGTGTGCGATCCGTCCATCGACATGTACGCGTTCGGCGTGCTGCTATCGGAGATGGACACACACGCCGTGCCATACTCGATCGGCGAGGCCGCGGCACTCAACGACCTCGAGATTCGCCACCACGTGGCCGTCGGCCAGCTGCGGCCGGCGTTCACGAGCGCGTGTCCGCTCAGTCTCCTCGCGCTCGCGACGCGGTGCCTCGCGTTTGAACCACAGGACCGGCCCACGAGCACGGACGCGGCGTTTGCGCTGCGCGGGATCCTCTCGGCGATCACGACGACCGACAGCGAGCGGCTCTCGGCGTCCAACTCGACCCACGAGACGTCGCGGTCCACGATGGGGCCGCTCTACCACTTGCCATCGAACGACAGTGACAGCGACATGTCCCAACGCACCATCGAATTTCGACGGTACAGTTCAGCCTAATTAACGATTTTAATTAAGAACTCATTTTCGACGCTAAGCGAGCCCGACTCGGTCCGTGGGATTCCGTTTTCGGCTTTTTCCGCTTGGGCATCTCGCTCTCGTTTGCCATGGCATTCTCGGCCCGCTCAAGGGCATCCAGCGTGCTCTCGATCGACGCGCTGCCACGCATGGCGCCAACGGCCTCGGCCATGGCCACGGCCGCACTGCGGAACCCGACTCTCGCTTCCTCGTCGTCGTCGTCGCTGAGAGCGTCGCCATTCACGGCGACAAAGCCCGCCGACGCCAACGCGCGTGTGCTGTCGCCCTGCACGACCAGCGACGTGGTCTCTTGCGGAGCGTAGGCTCCGGTCCGTTGGAAGAGCAGGTGGTTGCGTCGCACGTCAGCCGCCTTTCCCTTCCGCTTGCCCCGCACGTCTCCGTCCTCGTCCTGTTCCATCGCGACCTGCGAGGCCTTGACGAAACCACCGCCACCACGCGAGAGACCCAGCCCCGTGCTCACACTCGCGTCCGACGGTGACAGCTCAAAGCGGAAGAACCGCAGGCGAGGATCGCACACGTCGCAGGTACCGCCACACTGTGCAACCGTAAACGACTGGCCGAAGTACCGCAGCAGCGCCTGCCGACGACACGCCTTCTTGGTCGCAAACTGCTGCACCTCACGGAGCTGCTCGAGCGCGTGCTGCTGCTTCGCTCGCTGCCTGTCCCTGGTGTCAGCCGTGGTATCCTCGTTGGCCTCGCTGTCCTTTTCAATCAGGAACCGAAACAGCTCGTAGTCGCGGCTTGAGTATAGCACGACGCTGTGGCTGGGCTGCCCGTCGCGCCCGGCGCGGCCGGCCTCCTGGTACAAGTTCTCGAGCGTCTTGGGCATGTTCCAGTGCACAACGAACCGCACGCGCGCGTGGTCAATGCCCATGCCGAACGCAATGGTCGCGCAGATGACGTGTACGTCGCCCGCGAGCCAGCGCTCCAGCGTAGCTGCTCGTTCCGCCGCCGGGAGCTTCCCGTGGAACGCAGCGATCCGCATGGACGCATCGAGCTCCCCGAGCCGCTCGACGAGCAGATCCGTATCTGCTCGCTTGTGGACGTAGATGACGCCGCTCTGCTGGTCGTGGTGCTTGCGGATGAAGCGAGCGAGTGCACCCATGGGGTCAGCGAGCGTCTCCTTGTCGCAGACCGAGTACGAGATGTTGGGGCGGTTAAAGTCCCCCAGCAATACATTGACGCTGCTCGTCAGCTGCAGCTGCCGCTGAATGTCCTGCCGCACGGCGGGCGTCGCCGTCGCCGTCAGCGCCATGAACGGCACGAGCGGAAACGCGCGGCGCAGCACACCGAGACCGCGGTACGCCGGGCGAAAGTCGTGGCCCCACGAGCTGATGCAGTGGGCCTCGTCCACCGCAAACAGCGCGAGCGCGTGCCGCTCGTAGAGCTGAGACAGCAGCGCCTGCACGGCACGCGTCGCGAGCGTCTCGGGCGTCGTGTAAAGCAGCTCAATGCGGCTCGTCTCGCTCGCCGGCGTCGTGTCAGTACTAGTACGGGCCTGTGCGAGGAGCTGCTGGTAAATGGCCTGGCGGCGCGTTTCCGTGACGAGCGACGACAGCATTTCGACGCCAATGCCGCGGCGCCGAAGCGCCATAACCTGGTCCTGCATGAGCGCCAGCAGCGGACACACGACGACCACGAGCCCGCGCAGCAGCAGCGCAGGCAGCTGGAAGCACAGCGACTTGCCGCCGCCCGTGGGCATGAGCACGAGCGTGTCGCGCTTGCTGACGACACTGCGCAGCGCCGGCCCCTGGAGCCCGCGCAGCGACGAGAAGCCGAACCGTGCGAGTGCCGCGCGGATCTTGGCCTTGCGCTGCTGCTTGGCGAGCGCTCGGGCGTCGATTGGAGCCGCTGGAGTCGTCATTCGCGAAAATGGCGGGAATAGACAAGAAAAGACAAGCCACATGACCATTTATGTAATATGTCGCATAGTATGGTGCGACTGTCGTCATAAATGTTGATCTGTAGACTACTTCGTGAAATTGGCGGAAAGAGTGTAGCCATGTCTACTCCGAGGGCGAGTCGTCGTCAATGACGATGATCTCGTGGGCGGCATGCTCCGCGTCCGTGCGTCGCCGCTTGGGCGATCGATCGTGTGGCTGTGGAGCCGGTCGCTTGGCGTGCGATGGGTCGATCCACTGGACGTCGTCGTCGTCGTCTTGGTCCGAGTCCGACTGGTCACGATCTTGTTGGTACCGGGGCGGCTCCGTAGGGTTCCACCCGTGGAGCGCCGCCGTCCGCCGATGCGCCGTCGCCGCGATATAATCGCCGATCGTCTGTACGCCCGCGGGGAGGCTTGATCCAATCGGGCGGCGCCGCGGTGGAGACACTGGACGGCTGAGCGACGGAGAGGTCGAGCGCTGCAGCTCAACGCGAGGAGGCATATCTTCCCATGTAGCTCCTCGGTATCGAGGCACCGCCTCCGTGGGGAACTGCCGGTCGTTGTCGCCTGCGGTCCGCGCTGGCTCGCGGGCCGGTCGCTTCCACTTGTAGGGGGTTTCGCCTGGTTTCAGACGGTACGTGTTTACCTCGGGGCGATGGCTCGCGAGTCGCGGGAGCGTCTCAAAGAGCAGCACGTGGTGGCTCGCGTGGCCGTCACGGCCGGCACGTCCGGCCTCTTGGTACAGGTTCTCCATCGACTTGGGCATGTTCCAGTGCACCACAAAGCGAACGGCCGGGTGGTCAATGCCCATGCCGAACGCGATGGTCGCGCAGATGATGTTGATTCTGCCCTTGAGCCAGTCGAGCAGCGTCTGCTCGCGCTGCTTGAGCGGGATCTCGGCGTGGTACGGCGCGGCGCAGATGCGGTCGTCGCGGACTTGCAGTGCCTCCACTAGTGCCTCCGTGTCGAGACGGCGGTGCACATAGATGATGCCCACGGAGCCGCGATGGCACCGCTGGATGAAGCGCAGCAGCGCACCGACGTCGTCGCCCATGGCGTCCTTGTTGTGGACCGAGTACGAGATGTTGGCGCGGTTGAAATCGCCCAAGAGGTCAGTCGTACCGTCCTCGCGCAGCTGGAGCTCGCGGCGAATGTCGGCGCGCACGCGGTCGGTCGCCGTTGCCGTCAGCGCCATGACCGGCACGTCGGGAAACGTGTCGCGGATCGCTCCGAGCTTGAGGTACGACGGGCGAAAGTCGTGGCCCCACGAGCTGATGCAGTGGGCCTCGTCGATCGCAAAGAGCGCGAGCCGGCGGCGCCGCTCGAGTGCCTGGAGCGTGGCCTACAGCGACTCGGTGGGCAGCGTCTCGGGCGTCGTGTACAGGATCTCAACGCGGTCAGTTCGGTGCGGAAAGGACGCATCGCGCAGCAGCCGCTCGTGGACTGCGCGCTTGTCCTTGGCGCTCACGAGCGAGCACAGCATCTCGACGCGCACGCCGCGGCGCCGCAGCGCGACGACCTGGTCCTGCATGAGCGCGAGCAGCGGCGAGATGACGACCACGAGTCCTGGCTGCATGACTGCTGGCAGCTGGAAGCACAGCGACTTGCCGCCGCCCGTGGGCAGCAGCACGACCGTGTCCCGCCCAGCAAACACGCTACGCAACGCCGGGCCCTGCAGTCCGCGCAGCGCCGTGTGGCCGAACCGCGCGAGCGCCGCCTGGATCGACGCCTCGCTGGGCGCGGTGTCCGCTGTCAGTGCCTGCGGTTCCATATCCTCTGTGTGTTGTTCGCTGTCGAGATCAACGACGGCCGTGGCGTGGCCGTCCTCCTGCGTGGCACGATCGCTGCCATGGCTGTAGAGCCGCACGTACTCATCGATCTCGGCATCGTTCATGGGACCAGCAGCGGTCATGGCGCCACCGTCGTGGCCGTCGGCCTCGTCGTCGTGCCACACGAAGAAACTCTCGTGCATGTCGTGGCGTCACCAAAAGATCGCGGCGGGATTTTGGCGCGAAACTTTCGAAACTTTCGAAAAAAAACTTGCACTTTCGATCAAAAACAAAGTGACATGGTATGTCACTATGACGGGGGACTGTTTCATTTTTCGCAAATGGCTACATTATGGCCTGTTGGCTTTTGGTCTGGGTTGCGGGTGACGCCCTCCCACGAAGTGGAGCGTGCCTCGGTATGCTCCGCGGGTCGACGCGGGCGCTCCAGGGCGCCCGTGAGTCGCTGTCGAGAGCGCCTGCGCTTCCAAGACATGCCGACCAGGGCACGAGCGGGCTCAAGGACGCAGCAGAAGCATCGGCGAAGGACCAAACAGCACCTCCGCCTGCAGTCAAGACGTCGAACAGATACTACACAAAATCGAAGCCGAAGGCCGCGGGGCGCTAACTGTTTCTTCCCTTTTCTCTGCTGGTAACACCGAGCGCGTGTCGTCGTCGCTCGCCGACATCTTGGCGCGTGGGTTTCGGACGTTCATACGGTGGCGCCGCGTGGCGCGCTCTCGACGTCTGCGAAGGCTACGGTTAGTTTAGTTAGAGGGAAACTCTCTAGTTAGGTTAGCCAAGTCCAACGCGTAAACGTAATCTCACTCACTCATATGGCCTGTTGATGCCACTGCAGCAGCAACACAATGGTCCAGCCCGAAGGCAGCAAACCAGGCGATGGACGGAGGCGCAAGCTACCAAGCGCACGCGGCATCCGGGCGTCAGGAACTTGACGCCCTATGCGTCTGGCTCTACAATGATATCCACCATTGGATCCTCGCTCAAGCAGCCGCCCCCTCGCTGGTCTCACCAGCGGAGGGTGGTGCCTGAGACGTGAGTAGGGCAGGATCAACACCAGGAGGGCAGACAGAATACAGCTACTCGGTGCCAGTCTATGCCCAGCGGGGCCCGCGACATGCGCGCCATGAACCCCAGAGGTGATCCGAGTTCAGATTACGGGAACTTAAAATACACCTCATCACCATCAAACACGATGGTACAGAAGAGTCTTGAGAGCTCGTCAGGCGCAAGTGTAGTGACGTGTTTTAATACTATTGATGTAGTACGTAGGGTGGCGTCAACCTGGCAGGCGGCTTGCGCACGAGCCAGTCACTGCACGGCAGCTCCTCCAAGCGTGATCCGTGTCCACACTCATCATCATGTTCATTGGGTTGCCTAAGAGAATCAAAACGTTTGAGTTCGGTTATTGTATTATACGAGAGAAGCAGTACTTGCAATCCCTACTCTCTCCGACTGCGGAGAGACGACGTTTGGCTCGCTGGCGCCGGCGCCGCCACAAAATCGGGGTTCTTGGCACACGTTCCATTAGTCCACTTGCACTTGCCCTTGGTGAACACCTGACACGACGTGATCGACCGGAAGCCCGGACAAATGTCGACCGTAGGTGCCGGTGTCACGGGTCCCGGAGTGGTCGGCGCCGGTGTCGTCGGGATCCACGGTCCATTCGGGATCACAGCAGTGGGATCATCCAGAGCGCCGGCGGGTACGATGTTCTTGGCGCGGAGATCAAAGATTAGCGTGCGCACGTCCAGACCCGAGTTGGTGCAGTTGCCCGAGGCCTCAGTGCCACACGAGTGGAGCGCG
>JAADVZ010000616.1:0-18939 GCA_023335925.1 Pythium phragmitis | reverse complement strand
GCCCCCCCCCCCCCACTGAAGGCGCCGTCACCGACGTTCCTGTTACGTCGCCGCCGAAAAAGAAGTCGCGCAACACGCGTTCGCGCACGAAGAAACAGTAATTAACACTGAATCACACCCTACGGATTACCACTGTTTACGTCAATGGCCATTTATCCCTCTTTAACACCGTTTAATGCGATTACGCAACACAAAACCCCTAAACCACGAAAAGCCCGCGCCAATGAAATAGAGACATCCACTTTTCAAATGATAACTTTTGAATAGGTTGGTCAATTAGGGATCAAAGAGCACCGAATTATAGCGAATCGCATTGTTTATCGAGTGCACAGAAGTGCAGTATTGTGACCACACCATTAGAAAGATTCAGGTCGGCAAAAGACGACTGCACGGATATCTTGCCATTTGAGTCGACATTAATCTCCTGATTCTGCGGCTTTGTGATCATTGCACATAGCTGCACTACACGCATCACCACTGAGAGTTCACACTACTACCATGTAAAACTGAAAAAGGTGATGTGAAAATTCCATTTTCTCTATGAGCGGGACACGCTCATGATCAGTAAGTAGATCACGAACCAGGCGAATACTTAAAGCACACCTTCTTGCTGGGGGGGTAGGGTTGCTAGCACTCTATTGCAAGTTGTTGTAAAGTAGTTCTCACCATGTGGTTTCTGCCAAAGTGCACCCATCCAACATTGTTCTCTCCTAAAACCGTCTTAAAATCCCCGGACACAATTGATGCGCTTTTGTCACATCAGGGTTGGAAAAGCACTGCGATGACCGATAAACTCATGAAAAATGGAAAATGTTGTGCGAAGATTGACTGTGCGGAAATGATTTCCAGCACAGCTAACATTTGAGGAACATGGAAAAACACGTGACTTGCTACATTCTCCTTTGCTGCAGCTCGACCAGCAGCACGACAACATAAGCTATGGATTCACAGAGAAATTTGATTAATTGTTGGAGGAAGATAGGGTGTTACACCTGGTGCCGTCCCCCGCCCACTATCACCACACGAACCCCCGGTGGGCCCCGCAGCCTCGAACCAAGCGAATGAGATCGGTAAGTCATTTCCTTGCCATTGTAGGTATGGACCAGGTATGGACCAGGTATTGTATTTGCAGTTTCGCCTGGACGTAGTCCTCGCATAACACACAGACGCCACGTCCACCTCACTGTCGTCAGTTCGAAGCCAGTCGCGAACGGTGGTGCATGTGCCAGAGCCACAGCAATACCACATTGACGGGACTCGTACTTCTAGGTCTACTGTAAGATGACGCACCAAAAGATTGTGATCGAAGAGTCTAAGAATCGGCAGTGGCGTCTTGAACGGATCCATGACACGAAGTTGTACCAAGATCTCGCCGCGGAGAATGGTGATGATGAGTATCCCATCCCACCTGAGGAGTTCGAGATCTTCGATCGCACCTACGTGTGTGCACCCATGACGGCAGTTCACGAAAGCCGAGGCTAGCACAAGCGCGTTCGTCGTCATCTCCGCTACTACGGCTGCATGATCCGATTTGTGGTTCAAGTAACTCAAGTTGAAGACTCGTCATGGTGCCTTGAAGTTCGTCTTGGTTGTTTCGAACACAACCACCCGGTGAATCGCGACGTGTTTCGCACGTACCCGGATGAGCGTGGCGTGATCACGGATACGATTGGTGAGTCAACGTGAATTGGGCAGTACTTGACCAGGTATTGACCAGGTAGCGAACGTATTGTAGCCCAGCGAGTGGAAATCATGCTCGATGTACGGGCAGTAAGGTCCAAGATCTACGACTTTCTAGTGGGTCAGGGAGAGAACGTCATAAAGCGCGACGCCGACAACATGGTCACGCAACATCAAACTCAATCCTCCGCGGACACAATGAGGCCACGGCGATTCAGCTCGCATAGTTTGCAGCTGATTCTTCTTCTTGTCGATTGTACCCACGAGACGAACAGGTACGGAGTATGTATTCCGCAGTTATGGAAAATACAGCCTCTAACACTCAGTTGCGTGCATCCAGATACAACTATCAACTCTGCACGTTCATGGTGGTCGACGAACGTGGTGAAGGCGTCGTGGTGCAGCACTCGTTATTCGAAACGAATAGCGATTGGCATATGGAGGCAGCGTTGGCGCACCTCGTGTGCGCGCATCCATCTGCGGAAAGGTGTTTGCGCGTGATCGTCGTGGACAAGGATTTCAACGAGATCCGTGTCCTGCGCTCTCGGTTTACCGAGGCGCGCATACTGATCTGTACCTTTCACGTCATCAAGTACTTTTCGGTTGCTGTCAAGAAGCCTGAGTTCGGCAGCATCTCCCCCGAGGATCGTGAGGGGGTGGAGCATCTGCTCAAGACTCTCACCTACGCATCCAGTGCTGACGAGTACGAAGAGGAACATCGGTCGCTGAAGCTGATGTGTGAGCGCGTGCACTTCACCGAGTTCTACGAGCACTACGAGCGGATCGTGGGATACGCGCAGCTCGCCGCACCGCTCCATGCCGAGCTCGAAGATGCTTTTGCTGGGCGCAGTCGCAAGCAGCGACTAGCAGAGGGACTCATGCTCACCTGGACGCCGGATGAGCAGCAACATTACCGTGACTTTCTCGACGGACTCACGACCTCGACCAAGCTCACGTTTCCTGGCGACAACGCTACAGTGTGCCTTTGTACTGATGCATCCAACCAGGGCTGGTCGCTCGTGGTGAACACAAGTAGAGGACTGGGACAGCGCGAAGGCGACCACTGATCAGCCACACGAGTTGGTGTTGTGCAAGGGTGGCATGTACAAAGGGCCGCAACTCCATTGGTCGATAGCCGAGAAGGAGGCATACCCAATTGCAACAGCTGCAAAGGATCTCGAACACCTGTTGCATCGCACCAATGGCTTCGAGCTATTTTGTGACCACGCGAATCTGATCCAGATCTTCTGTCCGACCAAGGAGATCAAGACACACGTACGAGGCAAGCTGCAACGTAGGGCTCTCATGCTCACCGAGTATCGCTATTGAACATATCAAAGGGACTGACAACGTCTGGGCCGACCTCGTCCCTCGCTGGCGCGAGGCTCCGCTGCCACTGACGGTAGTAATCAAGGCAGTACGGACGCACGCTGCTAGTGCTGTCTCCCGCCTCCGTGCGCTCTGTGATGATGGCTGGACCACGTGCACGCTGGGCAACGACAATTTGCCACGGTGCAGCCAAGTTCGGACAACTCGTGTACGACGTGACGCAAGAGCACATTGCGGTCGGCTGCCATATCGATACGGAACGGCACTTCAAGTACTTCGTTGATGATCGCGGTACGGTCACCATTCGTGGCTAGAGACTTTTTCGCACTGACCTTCTTTGCATTCACACGGTCTTTCTTGGTCTTGTTGTAGCGTTCGAGTGCTTGCTTCTTCTGATCGTCCGGCAAAGTACAGTTGCTCATCCAATGCGGGCCTCCCCATAGAAGGCACCTATCACGCGGTGGTGGCTTACTCGCGTTCGAGTCGCTCGACCGAGCGATCTTATTCGCCCCCGAGGGATTCGTGCTATCACGAGATCGTTGTCATGCTTGCGTGGCGCATGTTCCACTTTCTTGCTGCCCTTTGGCGCATGTGCTTCCTTGTCAGTGGCCTTGCTACGGTCCTTGTCGACTCCTTTGAGTTCTTGGGTGAGGATATGGTATTGTTGTTGTTCGCGGGCGCGCTCAGCGAGGCAGTCGAAGAGCGCCATGCCGTGCTTCTTGAGTGCTGGGTTTACGACGGCCAAGCGTTCGATCTCAATTCGCAACATTCCCGGTGCCACATTGGCGATCAGAAACTGGCAGCGTAATGCCATGCGGTCCGGGTACCATGGCCCGTCCTGGCCCCGCGACACTTCCCAAGCCATGCTTCTCAACAACTTCGTCAAATAGCATGTAATATTTTAGGATACGCGCTTCAACGTCCTTCTCCTTCAGATCCATCTTCACACTTGACTTAAACAGTTTCTCGAGATCCGGCACGTGAATGTTCACCAGCGTTGATATGCACATCTTAATCTCGCACACGAGCGCTTCGTCGTCGACTTGACTCAGCAGTTTCTTGAGGATGAATCTTGCGACATGCTCGAGGATCTGGATGGCGAATGAGTTGCGAACCGACGTCACGAGACTGTGGCAATCTTCACCAGACCATGCAGCGCTCCCGTAACTTCTCCTCGTATCGGCTCCGCTCCCGGTTCCAGACAATCAACGCCTCCTGACTCCACTTGGTGAGGTGCGGTGCCTGGATGAATTCGTAGATCGGGACTGTCATGTCCACGTCGCCGTCATGGTCGCGACACATCCTGTCACGGTCTTGGTCGGCTTGCAGCCGTTGGTCGACTTGTCCAGCAGGGGTTGGCCCTTGCGATGTTGCCGGGGCGATGCACTACTTCTGGTAAGCGCCCAGAAAGTATACTTTTTGGTCTACCAAGGGAATGCGTGGCAAGAAGCAAAGTGTATTAGTTCCGAGCTATCTTCCTAAGAGCTTGGACACCAGGCCCTAGCCGTAGGTCGCGTGGCTGCAGAGTCCTCGAGCTTCTATACGTTCTGGAAAGTGGCTTCCAGAACGTATAGAACATATACTCGTGTCCAAGTGTTGAACATGCAGTGTGAGACAGAGGCGTCGATCCGTACCCATGTACACGGACGAGACGTCCAAGTGCGTGGACAGTCCACAACAGTGTACTTTATTAGGGGTACTGTCCTCGTTGAAGCGGCATACAAATAACGACAAAAGTGGCCAACCGTCACTCATCCGGACATTGAACTACGCTAATATAATACCTTTCAAACCCTCGGCCTTTTTGCTACAGGTGCCGTGGCGGACGGAGTCTAGATCGTGGGGGGAAGGCAGACGAAGTAGGAGCTAACGAGCGACTGGAGGTCGTACAAGTGGTATGGCGTGAGCTTCGCTCTTTTTGGTGCGTGTTGGGTATGTGACAGTCCCCAATAGCAGCAACCATGCAGGGTTTTCAACGCGCGGTGTTCTCGTTGGCGCTCTCACAATCACCTCCGGCCACGCACCCACGGGCTCTGCTGAAGCCGAACGTTCTTAAGCCAGGAACGAGGGCTCGCGCCACTCCCACTCGGTGCTTGCTGCTGATGGACGACTGTAATGCCGCGGCGAATCTATACTTTTCACGGACACATGGTGGTGGGCAACGCGTTATCTGGGAGACGCGGGCACGAACAATGCGGCCGAACACACCGCGCTCGCCCTCGGTCTCAATGAATCCGCCCAGCGGTATAGCGTGACCACGGACATTGCCGTCAGCATCGGCGACAGTATGCGGGCTATCCACCAACTCCTCCTCCAGGTCCTAAGCACGTGCGCAAGCGGTGGCGAGCGCGCATGCGGCGCTCCGGTAACTCTACGACTACGAACTCCACACTCTATGCTCCGGCAACACGCCGGCGGACTGGAATGCCAACAAAGACGTGGAAGAAAGACAACTGACTTCGACCCGAACGAGTGAGACTACCGACTAATCTGCAACGATGGCATCGTTAGCCCCACGAGTCGACCACGATACGGAGCAAACGTGCTCCCCAATGACCCACCCACACGGTGTCCTCACCACAATTCACATGGCAGTCACCAAGCACGGACACCATGACCTCCCTTCGCGCAAGAGGCCACAGGATTGCACTCACCACTTTGACGCCCACCACGCGACCAACCGGCGCTTCTAGATAGCTAGGAGACTGTTCACTCCGATGTAACGCAATATACTACATTCATAGACAAGCTAGGATAGTCCACTGCGCATTACGAGCAGGTTTGTATCGGACGGCACAGACCTCGAGCCAGCTATGCCAATATGATCCTCCTTTCCGAAAACCAAAATCACCCTGGGCTGTGAAAAGAAAGTCCCAATATATTTAATATTATGAACCATGTATGCTAGAACTTACTGAGAACCAGGAGCAGCGATGCTGAGATACTTCTGGTAGACAGCAGCACTGCACGCCCGACCGAGTCTAGAGGCACTGTACTCGTTCGACTGCCCCTGGTCCTTGAACTTGATGAGCTCCAGTATCTCGTACGGCTTTCAACGGACAAGGGGACGACGAAATTTGGCACGGCGTTGCAGGTACACACCATTGACACCGTAGATGTCGCCGTCGGTGTAGTCGCAGTTGCTGCGGTCGCGGTAGCCGCGCACGCGGGCCAGATCGTTACCGCTCCCGCTGACACTGGCTTTTTCGCTCCTGCCCGTTGGTGGCAAATTCCGGACGTCGCGGCCGCCGGTCAACTCGGGCCAGATCGTTGCCGTTGCCGCTGCAACTGGCACTCGTGTCAGGCGATGTGGATGCAGTACCTTCGTAAGTGTCGCGGAGGCAAACAGGTATGGGCTGGGTATTCACGAGGTATTGACCAGACGCTGTGTTGTTTAGGGCGAAGCTACCGTACTTCCGAGTGAACACAAACATCCACCTTGAATCATTCTTGGGGAAGATCGAGGAAAGTGTCAGCCCCGACATGAGCATGTCCGAGTGCCTGAGGGAGCTGATCGCAAAGGAAAGGACACGGCAGAACGACTACAACTATATGAGCAACCGTGTAGGTACCTATGTGAACCGCAATTACGACGACGAAATGTCGATGGTGCTTCGTTTCACGACTCATTTCATTGCCGAGAACGTTGCCAAGGAGTACGACGTGGGCCGCTCCAAGGCCGCCGAGTACGCGTACGTTGAGGCGGGTGACCACATCACAGTGAGGGGTGTCAAGCACACACGCGAAGTAAATCGGCACACGTGGTCGTGCACGTGCGAGTTCGCGAGCGCGATGGAGCTGGCATGTCGTCACAGTATCGCGGCACGCATCAACTTGGCCCTGAAACCGTTGATTCCGCTCGAGCGGATTGGTGTTCGGTAAGTCCATGCGATATTCGCCTACTATCCTCATGTACTGACGGATGGTCTACTACTTTCCCCGTGTGCTGACTTTTGCAGATGGATTCGCTTGCAAGCTCCAGTTCCTAAAGTCCGCCAGTTTACATTCAACACGTACGAAGCCCGAGAGCGTGCGGCAAGTCAGCGCTCCGCGCGACTGTCATCAACCAGAATCAGGCCATGTTTACGAGGGTGAGCGCCGCCGTTCAAGGTCTCTGGCGAGATGACTTCGATGAGCTCTGGATTGGATCAAAGCTGGCGATGGCTTGGAATGTTGTTGTGGTTCCCGTGTGCTCCGCTGGCGGTGAAGAATGCACTGGACGACCCACATCCTTTGCTATGTAGATATATTGGATTATGAGGCTTCGTGCAGAGAAAACATGCCATCTTTTTATTTAATAACAGTTTGGGTGTCAATGCCGACGAGTTGTGATTGGCTAGAATAGCGCACGTATGGTTGGTCTGAGGTTTGACAAGCGACCAACCACAACCTCAACCTCAGGGTTGACGCTCGGGTTGACGCTGAGAGCAACCTCAACGTTCGCACTTCTACCCACCACCCTGTGGGGTTGGTGTGGATGCGTAATCCCGTCTCGTCCTGGATTGGCTTGATAGAACATTTCACCGCCTCGTCGAAAGTGGATTGGGCCCCAATTAACGCCGTTTGCTCGGTGAAAAGATGTGGATAATCCGGGAAGACCGATTACGTACCCGATAGAATGGCAGAGTGAAATTTTGCTGTCACCGTGGTTCCGATTGGATGAAAAAAACAGAGTGGATGAGCGGAGGCCGTCCACTGTCACTCAGAGAACCTCAAGAGCAACCGGAGCGAAGCACACGCACAACACGGAAGAAGAGGTATTGTACTCGACAACGACAATGATACACGAAACTTGGGAAGTCATAATTTCGGAACGACTCATTGGACAGAAACAATTAAATCCACATTCGATAGGGATTGATCTCCGCTTGACGCACGTGATTAAAACGATCTGATTGGGCAAGAAACGGGTGAGTACGGTTTACAAAAAGTGCGGACGGATCACGCCCCTTTCAAATCTGTTATGAGAATAGCTGTTTAAACGCGCCATCTGACGCTCACAATCGGAAGTTTTCAAAGAGAGTCTCAAAGAGGGTGTTCCTTTATTAACATGTACTGCGTATCAGAGTATTTCGTGCTACAAATAATGCTGTAGCCATCTGCCGGCTCCCTGTGCTCGAAATGGTCTTACCACCATATCTACAGCCAGAAAAACCCAGCAATGAGCATCATGAGTTTCGCAAATGGGCAACAATAGACCGCAAATGGGCATCGTATGGAAGCACATGAGTTTAACATTCGAAATCCTAATCATCCTCATGCCCAAATCGATAATAGGAACAACCAATCAGAACAACTGATGTCAAATCCGTTAGTCATTATAGATTAGAGTAGTTACAAAACACGGCGAGGAGTCATTTATTGAAATGCTGGACCTTCCGACACTGATGGACCCGCACGTCTAAAAGAGTTCACGACTGTTGCCGATATGATCGTCTTCAGTGTATATGAGCGATTACACATATCTAGACGCCGCTCTGGTGCAGTGAGAGGAGCCCTCGTGCGGTTCTTGTCGTAGAGGACCTATATCGCTTTTTGATGGCGGTCTTGAATGGCAACATCATTCCGACGTCGAGCGGTTGAGCTACCCCGATGACCGCCAGGGACATGCACAACCATGGTTCCCAAGTCGGCAAATACGCTCGTCACGACTTCGCACTTGTGCACCTTCAGACTGTCTAGGATAAGAACAGAGGGTTCCATGGCGATGTCCTTTCAGACATTTTCCACGTACTCTAGCATCACTCGCTCGTTGAACCATGCATTTTCCTGCACCGCGAAGAACCTAATTATCGTTTGCGAACGCGTTCGCCTCGGTAAAAGTGTCCGCCCCGTCGACGCCGTTGAACACGAAATGGGGGATGAATACGCGGCCGTCAGCACAGACTGTGATGGCTAGCGTGCTACGTTAGCTCTCACTCCCGCATGACGTCACTGGTACCATCATCACACCCACCAAATTGACTGTCTTGTCCACTCCTACCTTTGTGTAGATGGTTGTCTGGTCCATGTTAAAAAGGGTACGTGGGGTGCAGATGCGCTGGATGGGGTCACGATGCTTATCAACGCATCGATGATGATCTCTACGAAGCTCACTTGCCAAATCCGCGCGCGAGACGCGCCGGATCGGCAAGCGGTTGCGCTTCATGAACCAAGCGCACCACGCCTCCCCCGCGACGGGAGTTGAGCCATCGAGAAAGCTGAGCAGTAGTTCCTTTGCCTTCACGACGATATTCCCCATCATGACGACTCTCTCCTCACGATGCTAGTCCTTCACATGCATCACGAGGAGGCCCTCAATATAGTGCGACTTTGACCAGTGGCCTCCACCACCGACGGTCTTTCTCATAGCGCGGGAACCGCGCCGGTTTGCTGAGGGATGTCGATGCGCGGATCTTTTCCTCGCTGCGTAACCAGCCTTGGAGAGTCCCGCGCTTCACACCCCAACCGCGACGATGGCCTTACGCTCAGACGAGAGCACGTTTGGTCCACGTGTAATCAAACGATTTACTCTATCTCCATATGATTTAATTGTAATTTCGCACCCTCTTTTATATATTGTAGGTGATCGAACAGTTTATCAGAGCGAAACAAGGCTCCAAAGCAAAAATCCAATATAAAAGCTCTTGTTGGGTGGCCGTTATTATACGAAGTTTGCGGTAGATTACCCTTCTCAAATGCCATCCATCGGTACTAACAGAAGCCAGTACATCTTACCCTCAAGGTTGTCTTCGAAATGTCTTTCCGTCTTCAACGTTTTCCTGAGTGTTCTTCCAACACTGTGTGATACCTGGCTGCCGTTGCTTGAGTAGTTCTGGGTGTGTGCTAAAGTAGCTGAAGTACGGGTCGCTGCACCTGAAGAAGGCACGTCAATGCAGCCAACATGCTCTCAATCGTGCACCACAACCTTTCGAGGCCAGAAGTGACTTGCAAATGTCGACGCCGATTTTTTTTAAATGGACAGCCATCTGCAGCAAACCTACCCTTTTTTGTGGTCCACACACCATTTACATTTGATTTTAGTATCGTGTAAAAACCATAGGGTAAAATCAAAGCTGTCATTTAGAGGCAGAGCATGCTGCTCGAACACCTAGATATCTATCGTACGCCAGACACGGTGGAAAACCACAGAACACAACTACGTCCACACTGTCTTTATACTCCACTCAGTCACTCGGCAGTCGAAGTCGTTCCTGAGGTAAATCCAACAACACGTGTTTCCATCCAAGAGCAAGTCTGGTGACGCGTCTCCGGTCTGGTAGTAGTGAGCGTCAAATGGCATCCACTCGCTCACAGCTGAAAAACAAGTTTTCTTTCGTCTCGACACCGGGGAAGTCGGGGACTTCACAGCAAACAATATGGGACTGGGAATCTTGCAAAAACCAAAAGTTGGACTTTGTTGGCAGACCACGGTACAACAGCCGAAGTGTTATCATGCACAACCAGGTGCAAGTACCGACGACAACTGATGAAAAACTCGAGGCGGGCAGGGGTGTCTGTTGGTAAAAGTGTTTTGTTTAAGAAAAAATTATTTGGCACACAACAAAGATCGGAGTCGCAGGATATCACAGGATGCGGCTTGCGTGCTTCTGGGATCTTTCGGGCCACTTCTTGAAGCTGCTTGACTGGGAAGTTGGGGAACCAAACCATCTTAGAGCTACACTCAACATCATACACGGGTACCACGACTGGAGCGGATACTGGGAAGTCGAAACAGGACAAATCAAATCAACACCGGGAAGCAATTGCCGAACAACTGCAGTCATGTCTTCGTACAACCAGTTGACCTTGGGCTGGGCTGGTAGCATTAGCCCATAGTCCAAAAGTCACCCAATGCACCCCTACCATATGCGCAGTTCACGTCCGACTGGAACTCGGCCTAACTGACCACTTGCCACCTGGTCGCACAACGTCTAGAAGAAATGTCAACTTGGCCTTTTGTGCAAGCCACTGTCGGGAAGGTTGATGACTGAACTGCATGCCAAGACGCTAGGCATTGTGCGTTTCAAACAAATATTCCATCCAGGTTTCAAACAATCTTGCGAGCCAATCGCTCCGTGAATCGTGCACCTGTCATACTAGATTGAATATATTCTATAGTAGAGGTTTCCAGATGCCAATCAGGAGAACTCAGAAATGGCTTGCCCTTTGTCTTGGACAATAATCTCCCTGGAGTGACGTAGTGTCATTTCTGGATATTGAACAGTCTTTTTCACATTTCCAGCCAATCGGCCGGCCAACTCGACGCGCTGGGACCCGACGGGACGCACGCTCCCGAGTCCGATCAAGCAGCTGCTCCAGGTCTCAGCGCCGCCACCTTGTACGGTCTCTTCGACAGCCCCACAGCTACTCCTACCACCGCGGCGACCGGGCCAGATGATGCGACTTCGATGCGCGGGCCGCAGTACGCTGACGGGGCCACGGCGACATGGTCGTCAAACACGACAACGGACCTTCACGCTCCCAGTCCCACACCGCACTCCTTGCCAGCGAGTCCAGTGAAATCGCCGTCTGCCTTGCTGGGGACTGAGCTCGAGGCTGTCACGGCAGCATGCACCCGGGAGGCCGTGCGCGGTGTCTCCTTCCTCCCGGGGTACGACGCAGCTGTCCCAGCCAACCGAGTCGCATACGCCGAATGGCGGCTGGCCTGTAGCATGGTTCACCGCGATACCACGCCCTCCTGACGCCGATGGACTCGGTCGGTGAGGCATGTGAGCTACTCGAGAAGCATCCAGCCTTCCTGGTCAGCCTTCTCAGCCGACTGCCGCACACCCCGCTGGTGTGCAACTACGCGTCCTGCTCGATTCTCCGGGTGATCGGCCACGAAATCTTCATCCAAGGGAGACTCCACCAGCTGCGTAGTATGGCCGACGACAGTGCCACGCCGGCCCTGGTGTGATGAAGCGCGTTCCGATTTCTGGGCTCTGGCAGCTCCAAGATTGAGGTGATAGATGGGTAGACTAGGCGTTGAAAAGAACCATCTGGGTTCGGTTATTTTAACCGGGCCCCGTCCGGATAAACCCGGACCGGTTACTTCGGGGCCCTCTATTAGGGGTGGTTCCCCGGGGTAGTGACAGTGTGGCTTAGTGATCAAAGAGCCGGCAGTTTCCCGGGGTGTCACTCGGGAGAGAGAGTCAGTAGTATTACAGTAAGAATTCGCTTAAGTACGAGGGACAAGCGGCCACCATGGCACGCCTCCCTCAGTAATAGACTCTGGTTTTTACCGTCGAGCGCTCAAGTCTCCGGCCTCCATGACCAAGAACACCAGTTCCCCCTCAGTGCTCCTGCCCCATTAAGGTACGCCTGCGTGTGTAGGTCCGCTAGATCGTGGAAGGGAAGTTCTCTCTAGAAATAGCTGGTATTTGGGTGCTTGTTGTGTTTGAGCTGGAGGGACCTCCCTAAGCTCTTTGTCTGAGGGGAATCTGGTCAGGCCAGAGACTCCAAAGGCATTCTATATTGATTGTCCCCATTTGGTTGACTAGAAGTAGTCCTCCATTCTATATCAGTGTGTCGTTTGAAGAGGCGCGGCCTCCCCCTGGTTATTTGGGTGTCTGTTGGACGGAGTTCCCTAACGATCTAAATAGACCCTTTTCCGAAAGGAATTATGTCTTGCTTTGGCGCTCAGTGATCCATAATCGCGTGATCAGTGGCTCTTACATTTCTTGCTTCCAAAGAGCTGAAAGGGTACACAACGTGAGGCGATCTAGCCAATTGTATTGCTTAGGACTTATCCGTTTCTGTCGGATCTAGTTCTATTGGACTGTGTGACCCGGCTTAGCGCTTACCCCTTCGCTAAAGCCGGAGTTTTATTTGAGCACGTACTACATACGTGGGTTTTGGAACCCATTTTATCACACCGGCACGCCGTCTGTGCCTCGAGTGGGCCGACGCTATTCAGGCCTTGCCGTTGCATGTCGCCAAGTGGAAGCTCACGCACAACCTGGCCCGTAAGGAGCGCCTCACTCGCCTTCTCCGTAGTACTGGGGTCGGTCTAGTCTCACTCACCGGAATTGATGATGGAGAATGAACGCATTTCTTGGGCTACTTAATGGTCTCTCTTCGCGGCCACGCCGTCGATGCTTCCGCAGCAAGCTTCAGCTCTGCTGCTCGGGAGATCCTAGCACAAGTCCTGCGTCCGAATCGTGCAGCAGAGGTCAAATCTCTCCTCGAACGCTTCAAACACGGCGACTGGGCAGTCGCTAACGCTTTCGGCAACGTCATGATCGTGCCAGTGCCCGGACCCCGGTGCATCTCCAACGGGAAACCCACGGGCCCCTTCAATACTAAGGGCACCGCACAGGAGTCCGCGCGGGAGGTCCATCCAGCGACCCCGCGCGGCCGTAGGCAAGGCGGAGAAGACGCGCGTAACTGCTCGCGACAAACCAGGGTGACACGGCCACGGGGCCACCGCGGGCGGCGCCGGCTCGACCGTGCGACGCGCTGCATATCATTGGTCACGCAGAATGTCCGTGGACTGGCTAAAACTGAAGCGAGCCTTCACGCTTGGTTCACTGGCTTCCGGCGGCAACCCGAGGGGCGGCAGGTGGATGCGATCTTTCTCCATGAGACTCGCGCGACAGGGGAATGGGCTACTATCCTATCGGAGAAGTACGTACGAGCATGGGGATATGAGCCGCGCAGGCTCGATCAACCGTTATCCTACTGGCAGCAACCGGACAGACCTGCAGGGGGCGTTGCCATCCTGCTCCATCCGCACTCCTGCATCATGCACGTGCGACCGCTCTGGGAACAGCAGTGGACCTGGGAGTTCATGGGGGGTTCCTTCGACGGTGCTCACTTCTAGGTGGCGATTTCAACTGCGTTCTGGTCAAGGAGCTCGACCGCAGTCGCCCGGCGGCGGCGCCTGCTGAGACGGACCGGCTCCAACCACTACTCGATGCGTGGGGGCTCACGGATGCAGGGGCGGAGGCCATCCTCGCTGTTGAGACCGAGACCGACAAACGTACGTTCCACGCAGAACACACGTACCGGTATCGAACGGGCGACTCCGACCTCGCGTCAAGTCGCCTCAATCGCTGGTACATTCCGGTTGAGACTATGCGGCGCGTGCACAGCCTGACTGCAACCGTACCGGTGGCCAACAGCGATCACGATGCCGTTCGCCTAGTGCTGACGGAGATGAACCCACCACGGGCAGCTCACCGCCATCGACGACGTCGCTCGCTCCGGTATCCGCTCCCCGACGAAGGCGTTCCCACCGTGCGTCGACAAGCCGAACTCCAGCTCTGCGTTCGAGTCCGAGCTCGGTAGCCGCTCGGTGGCGGACTCGACATACGCGTGGGACCAGTTGAAGACCGACATCCTGACCCGCACGCTTGCTGGCCTGATCACTCAACGGCGGAAGATCCCACACGCGTATCGACAACGACGGAAACAACTGAACGCTTGGCTCCGGAAGGCCCAAGAGGCAGTCACGACGATGGACTGCACGGTTGAAGGCATCACGGCCGGTCTGGACTGTTTAGCACTGGATGGCCACGAGCGGTGGCAAAGGGCGCGCGACGCTCTCATCGACCTCTCGGAAGCTCGTGCCCAACGGCACCAACAACGTACGTATGCACAATATGCTGGGAACGGCCGCGATGCGATACGCGCGTTTTTCAGGCGCATCAACTCAAAATTCGCGCGGCGTCCGCACGCCCGGCTATCTGGCGGCCCCACCCCTGCCGTCCAACCCAGCGGAACGCTTGGCCCACGATTGGCGCTCCATTACGCAGCGCGCGCCGCCCGAGGCAGCGCTCGAGGACGTCTTTTTCCAGCGCCTTCCACCGCCACGTGCGACCGTCAATGCGGACCGCTGCTGCTGCCTTTCTCGCTGCACGAAGTGGAACTCGCGGTCAAGGCATGCCCACGCGGCAAGGTGAGCGGTCCCGACGGCACCCCCAACGATTGGTATCGAGACCACGTGGATCTGGTGGCTCCGATCCTCGTGTGGCTCTTCAACGCGTGGCATTCGGCGAGCATCCTGCCCGAGAGCTTCCACAGGGCAACCGTCTACTGTCTTCCAAATAAATCCAATCCCGCTCCCGGTCTGGACTATCGCCCCATCGCGCTGCTCAATTCAATTCCGACTACAAGATTTACTCTCGGTTACTCCTCGCCCGCGTCAAAGTGCAGCTGGAACGCATCGTCTCGGCCACGCAGTTTGGCTTCGCTCCACAGCGCCAGGCGCACGATGCTCTCGACCTATGGGCGGCCATCAAGCATCTCGTCGACAGCGGACAGGCACCGGCCACAACCACGGCCGTTCTCCTCGATTTCGCTAAAGCATACGATACGCTCGACCATCGCTTCCTTACGCTGGCCCTCCAGCGGCTTGGCTTCCCACCTACGATCGTCGGAGCCGTTGAAGCCATGCACCTCGCCACCACGGCGGCGTACATCGCCGAAGATCGGCTGTCGCGTGGTCACGCGGTCCTCAATGGCATTCGCCAAGGCTGCCTGCTCGCCCCCGTGCTCTTCGTCCTCGCAGTCGACACGCTATACGATCATATCGCCGCGTCCCCGGCTATAGACGGAGTCTGCCTGCCCACGGGCGAGACGATGTTACGCCGACGACACGACAGTGTATCTCGCACGACCTGCACCCCCCCGCGGCCTCCGCGCAGCGCTGGCTGAGTTTGGCGACGCCTCCGACCTACGAGTCAACGTGGAAAAATGTCACACAGTTGCCGTTTGCCCACTGTCGTCCAGTGGTGCCCAGTCTCAGTAGCCAAGTGCGGCTGGTCCGAAGCGAGCGGCGACATCGACTTCCCTGTCTCCCAGCGAACCAAACGGCCCGACTCCTCGGAGGACAGGTCGGCAGTGCCCCCAGCAACGCGCTCATTTGGGACATCGCCGTCAAACAACTTCCCACAAGCCTCCACCTTGCGCAGGTCAAAACCACTGACGTTCTTCAGCGAGTCCAGCTCGCTCGCGCCATCATCGTCTCCAAGCTTCTATACGTCGGGCGCCATGCATGGCATTCCGCCTCCCAGATCCATTTGCTACAACGCCTACTTCGCAACTACGTCTGGCACGGTCGCTTCGACGCCGACGTCGAAGGACGCGCATGGACGGGCGAAGACGCTGCGACTCTCGCCACTAGCGGAGGGCTGGGCCTCCCGGACCTTGCTAGTGAATTCCCCCGGCTTGCGACTCGTACCACTGCCCGATGGGCAGAGCGCGGGACGGGCTTACGCAGCAACATTGGCGCACTGTTACTTGCCGCGGGCGGCCGTTGCGTCCACTTCCACCCCTCTCGAGAGCCAGAAACGGCGGCTCAGCTGCACACGACCGTCGCCCAGACCGGTGCCACCATCGAACACAGTTTGACGACGCAACCGCGCACGGCATAGGAGACCGCTCTGAGCACGGTCCTTCTGCAACGCGTCGGGAGGGGATCGACAGCGACCAGGCGTTGGGAAGACGGTTGACTATTGGCGGATTACTCGGTCGAGCTGGGTCAACTACGTGAGCCTCGGCACCTCCAAGCCTCACCCCACGGTGATTTCGACTACCGCGCGCTCCTCCACCACGTGCCACCGAAGGCGCCACGTTGGTGACTGCATCCGGCCGGTGGGTCACGCCTCGCGACTTCCCCGGCCTCCTCGCCCAGCGCGACCTCGTGGGCGACCTCGTGGAAATCCAGTGGATCGGGCCCGGACGCGTCCGATTCCGATGCAGCAAGCTCACCTATCCGCTTCTCCGGCGACCCGCACAGAGTTTCCGCCACTTTTGTGACACCCTCGTATTCAACTATCCCGCGGTTTTGCTGCCCCAGGACCCGGCCGACGCGGTTCGCGTAGCGCCGGCCAAGATAGACATGTGGACAGCACCGGTCCCCGAGCTCAAGCGCGCAATTTTTCCTTCCGCCTTCCTCGCTTTCCCGGTCAACTTTGGCGTCTTTCCGACCTCCACGTGGTCGATTAGTTGATTACTCTAACACAGCAACCATCGACTCGCTCCACACGGCGGCGCGCACAACCTGGCAACAGCACGTTCACGAGACTCTCGCAGTGCTTTGGAAATGGAGACACGACCTAGACGGGGACGCACTCCGCTGGAACACCCCTGTCGCTTGCGCCTACATTGCGACGGTTCTTCGCACCATCCCCCTGAGCCTCCTCCCACGTCTGGAGCCACATTCGACGGTCTCCGTGACCCGCGGCGGCAAATGCTCCGTGCCGTTTCGCAGGCATTCCCCGCCCCAGCAGCACCTCCCCTTCCTGTCCAGCCAGCGGGGGCGCACGCCTATTCGCCTTCGCTTCTTTGATGGTGGGTCCCGCAGGAACCCCGGTCCGGCGGCGCCAGTGCAGTCATCGTCGAGGTCGATGCCATCCACCCACGGGTCGTGTGGAGCGCCAGCATGGCATACGGACAACTCACCATGACCAACAACCAGGCCGAGTACCACGGGGTCATCGCAGGCCTCTGTGCCGCACGAGACCGCGGCTGGCAGGTCGAAGTCATCGGGGACAGTGCCCTCATTATCGGCCAACTCAGCCAGTACCAACCACCCAAGAGCCTCTCGCTTCGACCGTTATACAGCGCAGCCCGCCGACTCGCGGACATCGTACGCGTCGTTACCTGGCACCACCACCGACGCCACCACAACAAAATGGCCGACTTATCGGCCAACGCGGCGATGGACTCCAAGGTGAGTGTGTGAAACAGCTCATCCCAGTAGCTGGCCTCACACCGTCGTCATCGACACCCACTTGTCGTCCGATATACAGGAATGGCGCACCCGACGGCTTGTTCACCTCGCGAGGGAGTAGACTCGGACCAGCCTAGGATATAGAGATGGTATGATCGCATCTCAATAGACCTCATTCAACACACTCACATTTCCAGCCAATGGTTGATGCCAGAGCGATCTTTTCCGAGTTTGCGAAGCGTGCGTGATCCACAAATTTGGCTGGAATCGACAATACTTGGTCGGACTGGGAGGCGAACACTATCGGATTCACTGACCCCAATATTGTTGCTACCAGTATGACAACCACCGCAAGCATAATTCAGACTTTCACAAACTGTTGGCCATACATTTGAACCATAGTAAGCACCGAGAGCACACTTGAACAATCGACTGTCTGCTGTTGTTCAGTGAAATCAGTTTTGTTCTCGTGGTTTGACTTGATTTACGAACTGCTGTAATACGGACAAAGTTGTTGGAGGATAATGAGGGAACTGTGAGTTGAGGTCGGTGCGGTCTTGGTAAAGTAACTAAAGACTTGGAATCAAATGTAACTTGGACTGGATGACAACCAAGACGTCTGCGATGGGTTTGTGCTGCTTATGACAGATACCCAGCGTACTATTGGAGAGGTTTCTAAATATATTCCGCATCCGTATCCGTATATTATGGAACTGGGTACGGATTTTCTATTTTGAGATTTCTAGTCCTGAGCCACACCGTATCCATATCACAGAATGAGCAGAACCAAATTGGCCTCGTGAGTATGGGGAAAGAGGAGACCGACACTGATGTCAATGGCGCGATCGCGCTGATGCTCTGGACACAAGGAAACAAGCGCCTGGCCGTACAACTCTGCATGGAGCTCGTGGTCGAACGACCACTCGTACCTTCCAAACGCTTGGATCTCAACCAGTTCACAGACACCGACTGCAACATCGCGTTTCACTTTGATCGCAATGGCTCGGAAGCCCCCTTCATCACCCATTTACGTCTCCCGGCAGTGATTACAACCGAATGCGGCGACCGAAGCATGACTATCGAAGCTGTCGCGATTGTTATCTATTGCCTAGCCTACCCAGTTCGATACATATTAAAGTACGTTAGTACTTAGTCCATTGGTACAATGTGCCACACCTTCTTGGCACAGTGTGCCCGTGAAAGGAATGCATGTTAGGCATAGGAATGCATGTTAGGCATAGGAATGCATGTTAGGCATAGGAATGCATGTT
>JAADVZ010000615.1:0-18941 GCA_023335925.1 Pythium phragmitis | reverse complement strand
CGACTCCTTCTGAATGTTGTAGTCCGACAGCGTGCGACCGTCCTCGAGCTGCTTGCCGGCGAAGATCAGACGCTGCTGGTCAGGCGGGATGCCCTCCTTGTCCTGGATCTTCTGCTTCACGTTGTCGATCGAGTCCGACGGTTCGACATCTAGCGTGATGGTCTTGCCGGTGAGCGTCTTCACGAAGATCTGCATGTTGAGGTGGCGGCGGAGGAGAAGATTCTTGGGGCTTCCTTGCGTGTGGCGGTGGCAACGCAAATGCGGAAATGAGAGCGAGGACCAGCATGGGGGCAACTCGAAGAAAGGGAAAAGGCGCACGGATTCTGATGGGTTGGGAACTATATCGCAAGGTTAGCTGCAGACGAAATGTATGTTTGCCTTCTAGTATCGTATATGCGGAAATCGTTTCACTCAAATTGTGAAGGTAGGATCTTGTTCCTCTGCGATACGAGGCCAGGTTTTTCTCTCCAAGGGTTGGGGTTTGCGTCTTCTTTTCCTCAGCGAGGTTTTGGCGACATACAAACTTCAAGTTCGAGGGAGGTGCCAACTCAGCACACCTACCCAGACGACCATCACTCTCGAAAGGGAAACGCAGGACACGCATGCATGAAACCCTCCCCCCAAAGGGAAACGAACCCATCGCGCAATCTCAAAGTTGCGTGCCATTCCTATTAGAGCTTCTCAACATTCTCGGCATACTCAAATCAACATGCGAAGACGTCGTTTCGTTCAACCTGCTTGCAACGGTGACGTTGACCCAAATGGATGCGAGTGGGATCTAATGCGACTACAGCGGCGCTTCAGATGGATCCGCGGTCTCCACGAGCGTGGCGTTCTCTGATGAGGTCGCGGATCGAGTCTGCTGCTGCTGCTGGACGCGCAGCGCCGCTTGCTTTTGCCGGAGGAACCGCAGTGCCGTGTTGTGGTCGTCCGTGCGCTCGGGCTCTGCGTCCAGCGACCAAATGACGCCGCGGTAGTTGGCCAGCAACTCGTTGGTCGTCGGCTCCGTTTCCAATACGTGCGCTTCGGTTTGTGAGGGAAACGACGTGGTGTCGCTCGCAAGACCAGCGCGTCTTTCGTCGGCGCCATTCACTTCGTCGTCCGGCTCGGCGTCGCCGTCGTCGTCACCGTCTCGCTCGACTCCTCCGCCGGCGACGACGCGTACGACCGTCGCGTCATCATAGATGTAGTGCGGGTCGTCCTCGCTCTCGGAACTGAGCAGCGTTTCCATGGGCATACTCTCGAGAAGCTGCAGCTGCGACAGACTCACGACCAGCGATTGCACGACCTCGGGAGGGATCTCGACGGACGGAGTCACCACCTCGTCACGCGCCGCAGCGATCAACCCGGTGCGCGTCCAGCCGCTTCGAATGAGATCCACCGGCACGTCAAGCCATGCCTGTTTGATCCAGATGAGTGCTCTGGAGAGACTGACGTCCAAGACCCGCGACGCGCGACCGTCTTCGGCTTGGTCCACGGCAAAGCTCAAGTGGGTCTTGCGGTACAACGCCTTGAAGCACTTGGTGACGCTGCCCTCCAACGGGTGCAGCAGCACGGGCGCCGCACTGGGCAACATGACCAGCCGCACGTGCGTGAGCTGGATAGGGAAATGCGACGGCTCGGCGTTCACGACCAAGACAATCTTGCGATGCGCCGCGGCCATGCGCTGGTTGAGCTTATAAAGCCACTGCTCAAAGATGCGCGTCGTCATGTTGCTATCCACATTGTAAAATGTGTCGGCCACGCCACCGAGCTTTTGGCGGCGACAGCACGTCGTCACGACGAGCGGTGCGAGCTTCTCACTGGCGTCCGCATTGACCGCCAGTCCGACGCAGACGCGGTCGCGGTCCGGTCCCGCTTGGGCATCGTGGTCACCATCGAACGGCAGATCATTGTACACCAGCGCCGTCTCGTATAACGCAAACACGTTGCGCGGCTCGTAGTGCTTAAGAACGGCACGCGCGGGTTCGTCGTCGCTGTCCGTCTGCTTCTTCTTATGGGCCCGAGCGAGCACCAAGTTGTGGCGGCTCACAAAGCCCGACATCCATCCGGTCGAGAAATTGAGCGTCGTCGTGAGGCCCAACTGCGTCGCCAGCGCGGCGGCCTTGAGGCGAATGTTCTCGCCCGTGAACGCCACCTTTTTGCTTTGCAGGTAGCGCACCCAGAGCAGCAGTGCGTCCTCCAACTGCGGGTGCCTCGGCGAGCGGATCGTGCGCGTCTGCGGGCGCACCGTCGCGGCCTTGAGCTCGTCCCGCTTCTTGAGCAGCACGGCGATCGTGGCCTGCGACGGTTCTTTTGGCAGCCCGAAGTGCACGGCCGCCCAGCGGGCGAGCTGGACTTGAGTCCAATTGGGCTCTTCGTCTTTCTTCTTGATGATCTCTAGACGTTGCTGGTGGTTAAGGAAGCTGCGGCCACGCTGCGCGTTGTTGTGCATGCCTACGGCCGCCGGCGGCGCCGTCGCTTTTCGTTTCAAACCAGTGGCTGTTGGGCCAGAGGCCGCCATGACGTCGGGGGCGGACCCAGGATACTGCGCCGCTGGGGTCGGCGCGGCGTCATGCGACTGTGGCGCCAAGGGCGCAGGCGTCGTTGCCGTGGGCGGTGATGTTGGCGATGGCGCCATGGTCCTGGGTGACGCGAATTTTTCTCTCTGGTCCGATGTCGACGGCACTGCCATCAGTCCAGTGAGAAAATCTGGTTTTTCCTTCAAAACCTCAGTGTACGTAAAAAACCTCATGCACCGAAACCCTTTAAAACTCGTTTCTGCATCTAAACGACTTTGAGAGGGTTACGGTGATCTCAACTCCTACAAGAGCATGGTCTCGGTCGTCGCGGTCGTCATCGTCGCGGCACTGGGGGCGTGGAATCCCGACTCGCGCGCGACGCGCTGCAGCTCGGCACGGAGCGTGGCCTGGCGGCGCCGCAGAAACGCGAGCACGGTCGCGACCTCGTCACTCGGCGGCGTCTCTTCGTCGATGGTCTGGATCACGCCGCGGAGCTGCTCGAGCTTGGTGAGCAGCGCACGGTGCAAGTGGGACGCGGCGCCCGTGGCGTCGGCCGGCAGCTCGAGTTCGGCCGCGTCGACGACGTCGCCGGCCCACTCGTCGTCGACGTGGGTGGCCATCGCACCGAGCACGAGCGGCACGATCGTCGCGTCGTCGTAAATGTAGTGCGGCGCGTCGTCTTCGCCGCGCGGCAGCGCCACGTCCTGCGACTTGACGCGCCCCGGCACATCGAGCTGCTCGAGAAAGTGCGTCAGTGTCGCGTGGATCTCGTGCTTGTGGCGGAGCGATGCGTCGCCGTCCTTTTCGGGGGCCGGCCCGTGGAGCAAGGCCCACGCGTCGACGAGCAGCGGTGCGGGCACTTCTTTCCACGCCTGCTCGATCCAGCGCATGGCCTTGAGCTGGCTCACGGCAAAGCGCTGCGGCTCGCCGGCCTCGGCGCGGTCCACGGCCGACGCGAGCTGGCGCTTGCGGTAGTAGCACTTGAACGCGAGCGCGGCCGCGGCGCCCAGCGCGCGCAGTCCGTGCGGCTCGGCCAGCTCGCTCTCGTCATTGCCCACGACGACGCGCACGTGTGAGAGCGTGAGCTGCACGTGGGACGGCGCGCTGTCCACGACCAGCAGCACGCGGCGGTGGGACAGCGCCATGCGCTGGTTGAGCCGCTTGAGCCACACCTCAAAGATCGTCGACGTCATCTGCGCGCGGCCATTGACGAAATAGTCGAGAAAGTGCCACTGGAACGCCGACTTCTGCTGGAAGCTCGGCGGCTGCTTGACGCGCGAGACGATCACGGGCGGCCACCGCTCGCTGCCGTCCATGTTGGTGCCCAGACCGACGACCAGCGCCGGCTCTTCCGCCGACGGCAGCGTCGCACTGTCGTCCGTCATCGCCGCTGGAACTGCGGCCGCCCGCCGGTTGGCGTGGCCATCTTTCTTGGGCTCGAGGCGGTACCAGAGATTGGTCGTGACGAACGTAAACACGTCCTGAGGCGGGTACGCCGCCACGAGCGCGCGCACGCTTTCGAGGCTCTGCCGCTCGCGCGCGTCCACTTGGTTGCGGCGGAACTCGACACCGTGGCGCGTCAGGAAGCTGCGCATCCAGCCGTTCGAGTAGCTCATCTCGTCGCGGTACTGGAACACGTGGGCCATGTGCCGCGCCTTGTCGCGCACGAGGTCCCCAATGGTCGCGAGCTGCAGGTAGTTTTGCCGGTCGCGCAGCCACAGCAGCAGTGCCGCGTCGAGCTCCGGGTGCTTGACGGGCCGCACGCTCTTGGCGCTGAGCGACGTCGTCATGGTCTCGAGCCGCTCGCGCGCCTTGAGAATGTTGGAAATGGTCGACTGCGTCGGCTGCCGCAGCAGCCCAAACTGCTTCTTGGCCCAGCGCGCGAGGTCCTCTTGCGTCCACCGCGGCTCCTCGTCTTTCTTGCGCACGATCGCGAGCCGCTGCTGGTGCGTGAGGTTGCCCTTCTGGAGCCCGCCCGGCTCGGACGCCTTGGTGGTCGTGGCCCGGGGCATTGCGTCTCAAAGGTTTTCTCAAAACTGGTGACGGGGTCTTTTCGCATTGGCTGCCAAGACGCCCTTCCCAAAGAGAGACAGTCGTTCTGCGCGTCGTTAAAACGCATGGATCTTGGGATCTGATACATTCGTTTTGACAGTTTTGCCAAACTTGATAGCCCATCAATTATCCCGGTCGGAACTCCAACTTCAACGTGGCGTCCCTGTCCAATGCGACGTGGCGCGAGGGCGTCTGCAGCACGGTGTCGTCGCGCGTCGGCTCGCGCTGCCGCGTGAGGCGCGTGCGCTGCACTTCGTTGCGGCCTTTCTGGACCCGCAGCCGCGACGTCTCGCGGGCGTTCTGCTCGCGTGACGCTCGAAGCCGTGAGAGCGACGGGGGGTCTTGATGGCTGTGCGCTGCTGTCATGCCACGCAGCACCTGCCACACTTGAAGCGACCCATCCTGACAATGGCGGGCAGCTTCTCGTGGTACATGTGGCTGCCCACGATCAGTTGGAGAATTGGCATGGGCTGTGCCGTCAGTCGTGAGTTGGAGCCGAGCGAGGAGCCCCGAGAACGGACCGGGCACAGCGACGTCGAGACACCGCATCGC
The DNA here is from genome assembly GCA_023335925.1 of Pythium phragmitis. NCBI lineage: Eukaryota > Oomycota > Peronosporomycetes > Pythiales > Pythiaceae > Pythium > Pythium phragmitis. The sequence goes on along the minus strand of JAADVZ010000615.1, from coordinate 13,836 downwards.
GTCGCGAAACGGTCTGGAAAAGTTGGTTCGCAATGCGCGGCGTAGTGTGCGCTTGGTCTGTCGTAGGCTGGAGCGTAATTCGTCATCGTCTTCATGTGGATGGGACGCCGCCTCAAGCGCCATGAGCTGGTCCTGGATCTCCATGAGCTTGGTGGACCAGACGATAAAGAAGAACCGGAGAAATTCCTGGTGGCTGATGCGGCGGTCGGCCGAGACGTCGAGACACGACATGAGTAAGTACACGTGGCGCTTGGAAATCTTGTGCTTTACCTGCTGCTGGAACCGCTTGACTTGGGTCGACGACGTAAGAAGGAACCGCACGAGCGTCGCGAATTCGGCGATCGAGACCGAGCCACCACCGTCTCGATCAAAGGCCTTGAAGAGATCCGAGAGCGTCCACTGCTGCGAGTCCAAACGAGCCATTGCAAAGTCCACGAGCGCGTCCTGGAGCACAAGAAGATCCTCTCTCTCGAACGACATGTGGCTTCGCGTGAAGACGTGGTGGAACTCATCCCAACACAATTCACTGTCGCCATCGACATCGAGGCGGCGGAAAAGCAAGTCAAATTGGTGCCATGAGACCTCAATTGACAGCAGATCTGCCATGCCTTCCTGGAATCTGAGTCGGGATATTCGCTCCGTTGATGCTTTCGGACGCAGGCGACGGAAGGCATCAAAAACGAGATGTAATCCAGTCTGTTCCTCGCTCGGTGCGTCGACCTGGTCCCCATCGCCGTCGTGGTCGTCAGGGTCATCGCCAAAGTCGCTCCAGGTCTCTTTGCCTTCGTTTGCCAAAGGCAGCAGCAGTTGACTGAGTTGGTGGATCCGCTGCCGCACAATCTCAAATAATTCATCCGTGTTGGTAAGAGATCCGACCTGGATCAGCGGAAGCTGGGGAGAGCTTGTCTGGCGCGAACTCAACGATGGGGACGCTGGGATCGGCGGTGAATCAGGGTGGATCGCTTCGAAAATGTCCGCCATGGCATCGCTATAGGTCTCCTTGGTCTCGACACTGTTGTTGCTCGCGTTTGTGGGCAAGGTGGAAGTCGCCACTGGACCGGTAGATGTGGCGTTGGATTCCTTGTCTACAAGCTTGGTCGTGCTTGGAAAAATACGGCTTTGGCCGAGCATTTTTTGTTGCGAAGCGTTCTCGGAACCGGCTTGCTTGGCGCGCAGCTTCTCCTGGAACACAAGTTGTTCACGCTTGATGAACGCAGGTGTCTCACTGACTGTGGCTGACATCACAATCGTCGCAGGCCCTCTCTTCTTTCCGGAACTCGGTCGTTTCCGTTCTGTTGGAAGAGGCTCAGGTGGTGGATATTGAAATCGTTCTTGAAATTCACGAATCTGGTTGATGATCTTGCGCTTGTGAAGCACAGCGGTGACGCCAAGTTCCGACTCGAGCTCCTCGTCACTCAGCGTCAGCAAAAGCTTTCCGTTGATCGCGTTCTGCAGAATAGCTTGAGTGTATTGGCTGAGTTCCATCTCGTGCTCCATCCACTGGACGACTTCGTCAACTTTCCAGTCAAGAACATTCGTGCTCAGTACCGGCAGCTTCTTCTTCGCTCGAGCCGGTTCTTCGCGCCGCTTGTCCGTCAGTTGAATACTATTGGGTCGCGCCTCTCTCGTTGCAGCCTTTTTCTCCGCTCTAGCTGACGGCGGCTCACTCGGGCCAGTCACGCGATCGATCGACTCGGAGAGTTGCACTCGCTCTGTCGAAGCATCTCTAGACGTCGTTACTCCTTCCTTGGTAAATTCACGGCTCGGCGGCGATACGCCGTAAATATCCTGGATCCCTTGAGATCCGATGTCTGCCTGCATGGGTTTCGCAGGCATATCGACGATCCGGTTGTCGTCCAAGTCGCTATCGTTATCTCGGCCTTCGTCAGGTTGATCCTCGTCCACGCTGCTACCGCTGTTTTTGCTTTGTTCAGGCTCAGAAACCGCCGCCTCATGCGGCACGTTTCGCGTCGCCTCGGCCTGTTGCTGGATGCATTGCGCCGCAGCGGCATCAGCCAGCGCGTGGATGTTCTGCATGTGCTCGACGTACTCGTCCCACGAGATCTGGTCATCGCCATTGACATCCATCAAGGCAAACAGCCGATCCAAATCGCCGTCAGTCTCGATATCGGCCGCGTGCTGCAAAACCTCCAGCGCCCGCGTCGCGCTATTGTTGTCGCTCCTTTCGCTCAGCTTGGCTGCGCTTTTCACGTGCTTCATGAAATTGGCAATGGATATTGCAGTGTGCTCGTCACCGCCCATGACTGCAAAGGCCTTCTTGAGGGTCGCCGTGCCCTCGGCCAGTTCTAGCGCCTTCTTCTCTCGCTCGACGGCAAGCTTTGCCTCGAGTTCCTCGAACGAAACATCCTCCCGGACAAATCGCAAACGCAAGGAGAGCTGTACGGTTGCTTTGGTGGCCGTCTCCGTACTTATCAAAGTCAGCTCGGCTGTTCCTGGTATCCACACGTCGCTGCCAGTAGCACCAGCCACAATCGCGGTGAGCACGGCGATCTGGCCAACGGCTTCTTTCTTCGATGTGCCGTTGTCGCTCACCTGAACAAGCACGAGTTGAACAGCCGGCTCAGTGTGCTCATCAGCATTTGCATAGCTGATCACGATCTCGTTCTCTCCGGCTCGCCACGAGATATTGTTCGTCTTCTTACTCCAAAATCCGTGTGGCGAGCTCACCCACCGCTGCGAGACGCCACTCAATAGTCGAAACTCGAGTCGAAAGGTTCCGGGAGCCTTCTCAGAGTTTCCTTGGTTGGATACCCAGTTTACAGAATCGAGCTGCAGTTGAAGCTGGCCCTGCATCGCTTCGAGGTACATCAGTCGACACGTAATTGGTTCCCTTACGTCGCCCTTGGACGACCGGGCCACGAGGCGGTGAAACGTTTCAGTTGCTGGGGTCTTCACGATTGAGATGAGTTGCTTGCCGTCAAGCACAGCCTTCGCGTCTGACTCGGACTGCTGTGTCAAGCCGTTGGTCGAAATGAGCAAGCTCTGCCCTTCCACCGCAGCGCCTGCATATAACGGCACCACTCTTCGTTCTGAGGTGGTCAGCTCAACCCACGACACGTCGTTCGCCCGGGAAAGCGTCTCGACTTGAGAAGCGGGAACGAGAACTGCCTTCGCGTGTCGGAGAGTCGAGCTGCCGTCTTCCGTGACTTGGATGTAGAAGAGACCGCGTTTGCGGCAAGCTGTGTCGGTCGTTCCGGAAGCAGCTAGACTTCTCGTTCGGATGAGCTGGAGTGTGAGCTCTGGTGGAGGAACGTTTGTCTTGCCCTTTGAAGTTTTGTCCAGTCCGACAGGCAACTGAACGGGAATGACAATATCTCCAGAGTCGGCGATGATGGACCCATCAGTGGCGATCAGCTCCCTTGGAACGATCCAATTGCAGGAGCCGAAGACGATCGACGAGTCAGCAGCATCACGAACCGTCACCTTCATGACCGCCGATGCAATATCTGTCTGCATAGTCGTTCTGGGAACCACAAGATCGAGCACTTCGTTCCAGCAGAGGACTGCGTGTTGCGCCGCGTTCAAGAGATTGGGTTTGGTTTCGACGCTGCACCCCAGGAGATCCACTGCCACGATGCAGCAAGTCACCTTTGCCCAGCCTGTGATCTGCTTGACAACGACACCAAACAGGGACACGCCAAACGCTTCTTCTCCCGAACTGGACGAGCTCTGGACCGACAGTGGAGGTGCCGTGAGGACTGGTAGAAACTGGACCTCTATTCGCACTTCGCCCAGTATTGGGGTGAGACTGCTCGCCGACTCGTTCAGCAGCAGCGTGTACCACGCGGATCCCAAGTGGCCGTCGAACAGCACGTAGTCAAACACCGGAACCTCAAATTCCGCCAGCACGGTGTCGCTCTGCGTGTTGCGCTTGACGATGAGCTCACCAACAAATATGGGATTGGGCACGACCAAAGACTCCGGTGAAATGGCTTCTCCGGCGTATTTGAACAGCATAGAAGTCTTGTCCCCGGTGAGCTCAATAACGCCGTTCTTATAAACGAGATCTGCCAAGGAAATGGTCGGTATCTCGACCGTCTTGAAATCATCCGATGAACTGGATCCTTTGGACCAACAGCACCGCATTCGAATCGTGAAGGTCGCGTCCAATGGGATCGACGATAAATAAGAAGAGATATCCAGGCGTAGATGAGTGCACGTGACGTGAAGACTCCCGTTTCGCTTATCGTCGCGCTTGTGCGGTTGCTGTGAGGCGGTGGTATTTTCTTTCTCCTTCCCCTCGGGTACGAACTGGCACCCAACGAGAACGCTTGGACTTTGCTCGCCTATGTCTGGTGGCTTGCGACCGTGGAGTGGATAGACGTGGTAACTTCGTGCCAATGGGTGCTCCAAGAAGCTGCTCACATCGAGCTGGCCGAACGCGACGATGGCGAGAGCGTTCACGTTTGCTGTCCGCACTGCCAGGTCCACAACCTCGACTTTGATTAGATTCGCGGACCTTTCACCTATCATAGAAGCCGTTGAATCAGAGGGCCACGAAAGCTCCACGACCTCGTTGTCCCACACGGGATCCACTATGGATCTCTTTCCGGGCTTGGTCATATGCGAAGCTTCGTTTCCGAGGCTGGCTACTCGAACGCCTGGTTGCACGCCAGGGGTGCACGGCAGATCGAACGCCTGTGCAATGTGGATGCACAAAGTGCCTCTCGCAGGATTGGTCACCAAGTTGACAGAAGAGTAGGGTGAGGCGACACTGTCCGCACCATTTTGCTGCCGACGCACGGTCTCGTAGTACTCATCTGTCAAGAATCGAAACTCCACGCGAATGTCGCCGGCGTTGCTGTCATCGTCTCCCGCTGGTGTGGCTGAATGAATGGGAATCCACGCTTCCAGCCATCGCGTCTTTGGTATCTGCCACAAGGCAGCAGAGTCGTCCTTGGGGATGACGACGTGTTCACGAAAGAGACTCACCAACGCAATGTCGACGGTGCCGATGTATGCGTCCGGCAAGTGGTCTTCTTGGTTGCTGTCGATCACTTCGAATCGTACGTAATCTGTGAGGAGGTCTTGTATGGCCAGTTCGAAAATGCTTGTGTTCCACGTTGGGTGGCGACCGCCATCGATGGAAACCCCCGTCTGGCAAGCCGATGGCAGCGTTGCGGAGAGCTGTGACCTGGGAATGATCTTAGCGATGATGTACGGGTCCTGTTCGCCGTTCGCGTCCACGTCAATGAGATTACGCCCAACCAAGAACCGTAAGCAGAGCACGCCAGGGACAGTCGTGAGGCGAGGCATGTCTTCAAACGCTTGTCGCAGCAATTTCTCTTCCCTGAGGGCCGAAAAGATAGCGGTATTCGAGGAAAAGACAGCAATCTCCACTTCCAGTAGTGCGCTGAGTCGTACTTGATCGCTGCCGTAGTTTTTGTCCTCACTACACAACTTGAGCCATCGAGTAGCTTTCCGATTGGGAAATTGGAGCACCGACACCAGTGAGAGTGTCAGCATTCCCAGCGTCTCTGGGAAACGCGTGCCCTGCCGTTTTGTGAGCAACTCGAATCGCATCGCCGGTTGAGCACCACGGGAAAAGGATTGCGTGATGAACGCGTGGGCCGAACGCCCAACGTCGAGCTTGACCTGTTCGCTCCAACAGGATGTCAACAGGCTTTTGCCGTTCATTCCAACCACGCCTGCGCACATTTTGAAGCCTGTTCGCTGATCAGTACCTTGTAATTTGCTGCTGGCTGGAGCGGGTGAAGTGTCACCGAGGAGGGAGCATTTGCAGGCAATTTCCCCTGCATCCAGCGCTTCGCCGTCGAGTACGATCACCTTACCGCAGTTGATGGCGACTACGGCGGAGGAATCCGTTGGTACTTCTGTTGAAACAAAGAGCGGGTCGAAGATCACTTGATCGACAAAGAATGTCAGACCGAGAAGCACTTCGTCGGCCTTCGGGGTCGATTGTTTTGATAAAGATGTCGACTTCTTGGCAGAGGGTTCGACCAACGCGTGCCACTCTCGTTGCGCACGGCCAGCATGGCCACGCTCCAGGAGACCGCCTAATGGTAGCTTGAGAGAACCGATTTGCTTGCCGCTAAAGGGAGAATACAAATGACATGAGTCCTCAGGCAACCCACCATGATGCGAGGAGTCCGACGACGTACGTGAGTGTGAGCACCTCACTTCGCAGCATTTCTGTCGTGATATCGCATGTGTAAAAAGTCAATCGCGCGTCCCACACAACTTGGCACTCGTCGGCCAAATCTTCCGTCACCCGCAATTTGCTCTTCACTTCTCGCTGATCGTCAACGCTGCTGCTCATCCATATATGGGCTGAAGCACCACAATCGTCGGTGGCTAGATTGCTATGTCGGCCTCGAAATCCAACGAGATGGACTTCCAGCCGACCAGCTACTCCACGCTTTCGATTTGTGTCGGAGAAAAGACTTGCCGTGGTGAGATTCATCTCCCCCGACTTCAGTTTCTTCGATCGCTCTCGCAGTTCGCGGCCAACACTGCGGCACTGTTGCCGGTAGACATGAGAAGGATCATCGGCGGGAGCCTTGAACTCAGATGGCGCCGGCTCAAAGACACCTTCAAGAACCAGAATCCCTGTCTTCTTGCCAGCAAGAAAAATATCAACGGATAGTTGAGTAGGTTCTGGAACAGATGAACCCGTCCCGTCTCTGGTTGTAGAGGTGCCAAGCAGAAATGCACTCAAGGGAAGCTCCGTCTTTCCGATCGCCTGCACCCCGTTCTTCTCCCCAGGCTACATCGTTCACAAAGTCACAACATCGAAACGTCAACTGTGGCAATAAAGCAAGTGACTCCGCACGTACGATCTGAATGTCAAACACCCCAATTTGCAGAACTGGTGGCGGATACTTGATGGCATTTTCAGCCTCACTAGCTCGTCGGTGGTCCAGAGTACTATCTGGCGGAAGCATCGGTGCCGGTGGGAGTTGGTATTCGAGCCTCAAGTACTCATTCCACGTGGGGACAGCGCCGGCATTCTCGAGTGGCTTCGTCTTGAGCATGGAACGAACCGGGTTATCCTTGCGCTTGATGTACTTAGGCTCGATGGAAACGCGTACTTCTGGGTCCAGATCTTCGACTTCTTCATCTTTCGGATCAGGAGATAGGAGGCTTTTTGCGTGGAGAATGAGAAGATGGAGGTACCCACTAGGCACCGCCGGTGCGACGGGCTTGGGCGATTTATTGGTCACAGAAGTCGCACTCTCGCCCGCAACTGTGCGAAATGCCGCAACGAACTCAAGGTTCATGGAGCCCAATGCACCTAATTGAATCGTTGTGCTGTGAATAGCTGACGAGGGAGTAAAAGCCGCGGCATAGACGTTCAGCTGGAGACTTCCAATCACTTTATCGCTCTTGCCAGACTTCATCCGGACGCTCATCTCGAGAACAAACGACTCCTTCTCTTTCGATGCGACGCACTGCTTGTTCGAGACGGCGAAGTTGCATGTCGACCACCACCCAATCACTGATTGCCCATGCTCGTACAACTCGCCCGCCGATACACTGGGCGAGTAAAACTCTGACACCGGAGACTTGCCAAACGCCATCATGCCAGTCTTCTTCGTCGCGAGGCAATCGATCGCCAAGTTAAGGGAGGCCGTGCTCGGCGGTGAGTCTTTCGTTGCCGGTTGCATCGATGGCGAGAGTACGCCGCGTAGAAGAAAAACAGTCACCACACCTCCTTGTGGTGCAGTCGATGCCGCTGAAAGCAGAGGCGAATCGTAGGGAAGAAACTGAATTTCAACTCCAAACGTCAGCATGCTCTTAGTCAACTTGAGCTGCTGACCTCGAGGCTCGAGCTCGATGGTGGCAGAGATCGGCTGACAGTCGCTGAAATCCACCGCATGATCATTCAGCCGAAAGCGTTTGGTTGCGATCTCGGCGTCTTTCATGACCGCATTTTTGTCCTTGAGGCGAACATGGATCTCCACGTCGTCTGGATTTTCTCCGTCCAACGAAACGCAAACGGGAACGAATAGCTCGTCACCAACCCACTCAACTTTTACAGTTTGGGAGGCATCCTTTCCTTTCATCGCGTCAGTGAGAACGCTGGACTTGGCGGAGTACGTGTGCTGATTGGTAGGTTCCTTTTTCGTGAATACAGCATCATGGATCGTTGGGCACGACGCCTCAACGTACAAGTCAAGGGATGAGTCGAGTACTTGAGCGTTGCTGCATAACTCCAATTTTCGCAAGACGACGAAGCCCGTGCGTGGTTTCAATGGCGGAAGTGGTCTCAATGGCTCCGGGGCGTCTGCTTGGGCGCTCGAAAAGCTGGAATCTGGTTCTGGAGTCACGACGATTGGTAGTTCCATCTCCGAGTATATCCATCGGAATCGTGCAGTCACAAACCCGCAGTCTTTCTGCTTGGTCATTTTCTCGTCTGTGAAAGTCAGTGGATATGTCTTCACTACTTGTGGATCCCCTGGTGGGTCACACGTCGCACGGGCGAGAGCTTCATCCCAGATCTCCTTCATCAGTATGCGAGCTCCGCCCATGTAGGGATCACTGCCTGCAACGTCGTCGTCTCGGACATGGACAAGAAGTGTGTCGGGATACGGTTTGCTTGTGAATTCAAAGACTTGGACGGCGTTTTTCCATTCAAAGAAAGTAACGTCAACGTCGTTCACGGCCGGGCACTTCCGCGTCTGGGTTCCTAGGATCATCACCGCGTACGGGTCGGGCTTTCGATCGAAGAGAGACTTTAACATTGACTTGGCGAGATTTCCGGTGCTTGGCTTCGAGAGACCACGGCCGGAGAGTAGCTCAACAGACAGCAACTTAACGTCACCATGCCGATTCAGATTTGGCGGAGTCGGAATTTCCGGTACAACGGACGCTTGAGTTTCGTTTTGTGCCGTGGCTCGATTGATGTCACTCTCAGTGGGGACCGACGAATGTGGCGGTTCTTCTGCCTTGACTGAGGTTTTCTCCGGGGTTGTTTCACTGCTGATGGGTGCTTCAGTCAGTTCTGCCTCGAAGTGAAACCGTAACGTGATCTCGCCACACGCTTTCTTCTTGGAGAGCCTTTCGTCCGAGTGTGTCAGCATCACTATTCGCTCTTGTGCCACCTCACAGTTTGCTGCTGGTGTTTGCCAGCACCATCCTGCTGCGTCGCTTCGCGCTTCGAAAAACTCACTCATGTCGATCTTTCCTCCGCCCATGTAGGTCGCCTTCATCACGTTCTCGTCTCTAACGTGAACAATTAGATCCAGCGGGCCGCATCCTTTCCGTTTGCTGGATGGTGGTGATGTGCGTGGGAGGTCGAATGCCAGAGTCACACCCGCCCATTCGACTGGCTTCTTCAAATCGACATCCTTGAGCGCGATACTTGTCTTGGTGAGTCCATACATCTCGATTGTCACCATCGGGTCTGGCTTGCGATCAAAGAGCGCGCCAACGCTAGTTGGTCGCGTGAGGTTGCGGGCCGAGATGAGTTCGACCTTGAGTGTTTTGACGTTCACTGTGGCGGCGTTTACCGGCGATGCGACTGGGCCTTGTGGAGTCGAGATGCCACTTGTCTCCACAGTCTTGTCTGAAAGGTTGTCCACGATATTGGTCTTGCTCTGAACATCAACAGTGAGCGTCGGAGCGGCGTTCGCTAAGGCTGGTGACATTATTTTCGCTGGCGCGTCGGACGGTTCACGCTCTCTCACTGGGTCTGCCGCGAGTGCACCTTCTGCAGCTGCCTGTATTAGTGTTTCTGCCTTCTCTTCGATGGGGACAATCGACATCTTGTCCATCGGTGGAGCTGTGATCGCTGGGCCGGCCTTGGTATTGTTTCGCTGCTCTACGCCGCTCTCCACCACCACTATCGTTGGCTCGGGTGCCGGGTTCTTCATGGTATCGATCACCGTCATCGTAAGCTGGACTTCTCCAGAAGGCTTCTTCTTCTTGAGCTTTTCATCTTCAAAATCGAGCGTGAAGAATTTGCCTTGGCACAGCACGCGCGGGTCGCCTTGCGTACCGGCGCACATCGGCGCTAAAGGGATGCTCGCGCCACCAATGTACCGGTCCTTGATCGTGTCACTGTCCTTTACGTGCACTACAAGCGCCGCCTGCAGCAATGCGGTCTCGTCGGATACATCAAACTCGACGACGGCGTTGGGCCACACGAAATACTCGACCGGCGGCACGTCTTGGACGGGTGCGCACTGCTTCGTCACGCCGTTAAACACGAGAACCACGTACGGATCGGGCTTGGCGTCGAAGTTCATGAGTCCGCTGGACGCTTTGATGCCACGCGCACCCTCGGCGTGGACGCGTAGACGCCACCGCGCGGCGGCTGTCGTCGCTTGTTTCCCCATCTTCGCCAAATGCCCGCCCTCCACCAAGACGCACCACTTCAACACTTTCTATTTCTATCGTTTCTAATGATGTCACTCTCTCGAGGGTTTCGTTGGCCACAAGGGGGAAAGAGGAAAAAGAAAGAAATCAAGGAGGTGTATGGAGACGTTGATGCGATTCGGCGGCGTGGGCGCCAAGAAGAAGGGGGCGGATGCGGGCCAGAAAAAGGGAGCTGCTGGCAAGAGCGGTGGCGACGTCAGCGCGCTGAAGCTGCCGCAAAAGGTTGAGGACCGCATTGCACAGGTGGGTCTCCCAAATCAATGACTCGATCTTCTTTCGATGTGAGGACAAGGAGTCTCATGCAGGGCATGTTCTCTCTCTCTCCAATAGCTGCTGCCATCTGAAGATGTACTGGATCGCCCCGAGTTTGACGCGCGCGACTTTATCAACCGCAACTTTCCGGATGAGCAGAGCCTCGGTGACATTGGCTCGTTCGTGAGTCGGCTGCGCGTGCGCATGAAGGAGCTAGACGACGCGCTGTCGCAGGCATCGCAAGAGCAGAGCCTGGCGGCCCACCAGGCGATGACCGATCTCAAGGAGGCCAAGCTCGCGGTCAAGCAGCTCTTTCACAAGATCCAGGACATTCGAGGCAAGGCCGAGCACTCGGAGGTCATGGTCCAGGAGATCTGCCGCGATATCAAGCAACTCGACTATGCCAAGCGCCACCTGCAGACCACGCTCACGTCGCTCAAGCGGCTCCACATGCTCGTAAATGCCGTCGACCAACTCGAACTCGTGGCGTCGCAGCGCAACTACAAAGAGGCGGCGTCGCTCATGGAGGCCGTGAACCAGCTCTTCACGCACTTCGACAGCTACTCGAGTGTGAGCAAGATCGTCGAGCTCCATCGGGCGGTGCGAGCGCTTCAAGAAGAACTGAGCGCCCAGATTTTCGGCGACTTTGCCGCGATCGGTCCGCTCGACAAGCTGGAAGATAACTTCCCCACAGACGAAGAACGCGCGGCCGTGTTTGCGAATCTGTCATCGGCCTGCGCGGTAATCGACGCGCTGGGCAAACCGTCGCGCGACAAGCTCATGCAGTCGTTCTGCCATGAGCAACTCGAAGCCTACGAGAAGCTCTTTGGCGACGGTGGTGAGTGTGCGGGTTTGCAGCACGCCGACAAGCGGTACCCGTGGTTCTACCACTTAGTCTCGGTCATTGACGAGCGCATGGACCAAGTGTTCCCAAAGCACTGGCGCATGAGTCGTCGCATGTGTATTTCGTTTTGCGAAGCCACGCGCGCCCATTACCTGGCGCAAGTTGGAGCGCTGTCTCCAGAAGAAATGGACGTGACTTCGCTGCTTAAGGCATTGCAGCGCACGCTCATGTTTGAACGCGACGTCGCCGACCGCTTTGAAGGCAGCAGCGGATCGTCGGGAGATAATGAAGACGAGTTTGATGAGAGCGGACAGCTCATTGATCCGCACTCCGCCGAAGGCATTAAGCGGCGCCACCGCCGCAAAAAGCGCGATGCGGAACGCAAGGCCCTCGAGGCCGAGATGGAAAAACGCGGCGAACTCTTTGGTGGCTCGACGGACGACGCGTTGCCGACGCTGCGTGGCATCATCTCCAAGTCGTTTGATCCGTTCATGACCTCGTACGTGTCGCTCGAACGTCGCAACATGGAGCAGATGATCCAGGAAGTCATGAGCCAAGAAATCGTGGATCGCAACGGACAACTCCCAGTCTTTTCCAGCTCGGTCAACATGTTTGCGTACATTCGCAACTCGATCAAGCGGTGCCTGGCGCTCACGAACGGCCAGACGTTCTTCAACCTGCATATCGAGTTTCGGCGGTGTTGTCAACTGTACTCGCAGCGTCTGCTGGCCAAGCTCCCACAGCAACCTGCGATCACTTCAGCAGACGCACAGGGCTCGCTGGCCAAGGTCAAGCTGAGCGAGAAGCAGGAGGAAGAGCTGTGCTTTGTAATCAACACGGCTGAGTACTGCGCCGAGACGCTGCCGTCGTTGGAAGAAGTGATTCGCGGCAAGATCGACAAGGCGTTTGCCGAGTCGATCGAACTCGCGCAGGAGATTGACGTGTTCCACGATGTCGGCGCCGCCGCCATGAAGTGTATCGTTGCTGGTCTTGAGACCATGCTCGACGAAGAGCTCAACACCATTGCCAAGATGAACTGGCACAACTGGGAGGCCGTGGGCGACGAAAGCAACTACGTCACACAGATTGGTGAGAAGCTGCGTGCGTTCGTGCCCGTGCTGCGTCAGATGCTGTCGAGTTTGTACTTCACCAATTTCTACGACAAGTTTGCGGCCTCGTTTGTTCCCAAGATCCTGCAGGCCGTGCTGCGGTGCCGCCGCGTGAACCAAGTCGCGACGCAGCAGCTTTTGCTGGACGTGTACGCGCTCAAGACGCTCTTTTTGCAGCTGCCCATCATTGGCCACGAGCAGCAGCAACAGCATCACCACCACCACGGTGGTACGTCGTCCCCTTCGCCGTTGATCCCGTCGCGGTACACCAAGTTTGTCACGAATGAGATTTCCAAGGTCGAGAGCGTGCTCAAGCTCATTGGCACGCCCAACGAGATGCTCGTCGAGAGCTTCAAGATCATGTGGCCCGAGGGAAACGCCGACGATTTCCAGAACATCATGAACGTCAAGGGTATTAAGAAGAGCGAGCAGGGCGCGTATCTCGAGACTCTCGGCATGCAGCGGCGTCCGACCACAAAGATCGCCGAGATGGAAGGCAAAATGACGGACATGACGGAGAGCCTCAAGAAGAACATGCAGAGCCTCGCCAAAGTGCCATTCAACTTTCCCGGCACCTCGTCCTCGAACGCGAGCCAACAGAACGCAAACAATTATTGAGGTGCCAGGAATGCATATCTCATCGCAATATCAATTCATGCGAATCTCACTCCAGTGGGTTGACTCTCTTCCGCCATCTCGAAGGTTCTGGGCGGGTTCTCTCGATCTGTCCCACCCGGTTCACGGACCATCATTCTCGAAACGGAGTGCCAGTCTGGAACACGTTTCACTTTATCTAGATTTGGAGAGAAAATTTCCCGCACGCCGCTACTTGAGAATTTATTTATTATATCGTCAGCAGCTAAGCTCTGTAGGCTTAATGTGTCCAGTGTACCTGTCCCAGATTCCCCTTGCTTCCATCTTTGTTCAACCTCCCAAGAAACTCCCTCACCAAAACAAAGGGCAACGGCCTTTAGCTTCGTCATTCTCCAATTTGCCTCCGCAAGCTCAAGCGAATCCAACAACCAACTCGCCCACATACCAACAACCAACTCGCCCACATACCAACAACCAACAATGCAGATCTTCGTGAAGACGCTGACGGGCAAGACCATCACGCTAGATGTCGAGCCGTCGGACTCGATCGACAACGTGAAGCAGAAGATCCAGGACAAGGAGGGCATCCCGCCTGACCAGCAGCGTCTGATCTTCGCCGGCAAGCAGCTCGAGGACGGTCGCACGCTGTCGGACTACAACATTCAGAAGGAGTCG
>JAADVZ010000614.1:0-18960 GCA_023335925.1 Pythium phragmitis | reverse complement strand
TGCCGTCCTGCTAGTCGCTCCGTAGCTTCCGATGCGAACTGTGACCTTTGCGAACATGGGTTCGTGATCTGATCTCGGAATAGGAGAAGGAAAGCCCCTCCAAAATGGGGCATTCCGACGAAATAGAGCCCCTGTTCCGACGACTCCACGAACAGGAAATGAGTGGTGACGTGGGGTAGGCCCCCTAAATCGGGGTTGGGTTTTATAATAAGGGGTTGCCTGTCAGATATATATAATAAATAAGGGTGTAAATAATAAAACGGGGCTATTTAGTGGTGTATTTGCAAATCAAACGGCCATAATGGAAGAACTTCGACAATATATATATATATATATATATATAGACCCGTTTCCGGAATCGACTCGGGGTGTGTCAAAATTATTGAAAGGCAGAAGCGGATTTGATTGGGTCTCAAGAAGTGATACTTCCCTAACCTCGATGAATCAATTTAGTCATTGCACATTTTTGCATACTTTACATGAGTGACTTTAAACCCTAGCCCTCAAAATCTGTTACCCTATCGAAATCGTTAAGATGTCTGACTCCATAGTTTTCTATTGGCCAAATAGGAAGTCTGGTCGATTCCAGAAACGGGTGATAATATCATTGTGTGATATATCACACAATGATATTATCAGTGTCAAACAGCGAAACGGGTAACCGAAGTGGATCTCGCGTACGATCAAACTCCATCTCTCGGATTCAAATAAAAAAACATGCAATACTACGAAGTGGGTCTTCAGCCGCCAGATGAGCAGCAGTGCAGAGTTTGGCAAGCGTTTCCCCGGCTCACGGACGCTTCTTATCCAGACATATTTCACTGGCGGCGTTTTGGTGAGCCTCGCTTCTCAAGCGACGACCACGTAGGACGCGCAGTCTGCGAGGCCGCACATGTTGACGCCGCGCTTGATCAGAAAGTAGCCATCCATGCCCCACTTGTCACTCCAACTGTTCTTCACGATCCAAAATGGCGTGCTCTCGCCGTTGTCGGCAGTGGTGCCAAAGCCCACGGCAAGCACAGCGTGGTTCACGTACGTTTCTTCCTCGTGGCATTTCGTCGATTCGTACACGCCCGACTTGTAGAACATCATGTCGAGTCTGGACTGGAACGCAATGCTCACGGGGCCGACCGCGCCAACGGCGGCTTTGAGCTCGTCTTCGTTGCGCGAGGTAATGTTTACGACCGCATCGACTCGCGCACCAACGTGGCGCTGGTTGTATTGGCACGTGCCTCCCCACGCTTTGTACCGGTACGATGCCTCCGTATCAATGCCGCCGTTGTAGTGGATATACTCAAAGGCCTGAGACGGCAGCCCGCCAAAGCACCCGTGGTTATTGAAGGCGTGCGCACAGTCGACCAGGTTTTGCTCCGAGAGCAGCACTTGCGTGCCGTGCTTGATGGCGTGGTGGCTTTCCACACAGCCTGTGGCCGAGAACGCCCAGCACGAGCCGCATACGCCCTGGCTCTTGACCCGCGTCACGACGCCTTCGCTACGCCAGTCTCTCGAGACTGGCCCGGCGCCGTACTGAATCGTCGATTTGCTGGGCACGCAATCCAGTCATTTGGTTAATATAGAAGGACCCGGTGAGAGCACAGCGTACACGCACCTCGTGTGCGTCGCCGAGCAGTGCTGCGGTGCACTCAGATACTGGCTCTGGATCTCCGACCTGCAGTTGTGCCCATCGTTAGAAGCTCATGCTGTTTGGGAAGATTGAGAGAATCACGGTACTTACCACGTGAGATCCGCAAACTGGTTCAGCTCCATCGTAAAGGTGCTGGCTTCCCGAGCGTTATGGGCTGCGACCATTTCCGCATGACGCTCAAACACTCCACGGCGTGCGCTCTCCTCACGCGCGGATCCGTACTGCTTGCTGTGGAAACGCTTCCACGCCATGAAGAGCGCGTCGGACACGCTGGCATTGCGGATCGCAAACTGCTCTCGATCCACACTCGCGTCGAGAGGCAGCTTGGTGCTCGGGACTCTTGCGTCTGGGTAACATGATGATGCGGTCGACGCAGTCGAGTGGCGCCAGCGACACCCGTGGGCGGCGCATGCATTCTCATTGTCGAAAGCAACGCAGTCGGCAACGCTGGATGGCAGTGCAAGCGGCACAAACACCGGTGCGTGGGTCGTCCGACTCTCTGCCCTGACGATGAGCGAACTCGCGCACAGCGCTGCGCTCAAGATAACACTGATGCTCCGCAGCATGTTGACTGAGCTACTCCAACAGATCAAAAATGAAGATGACGAGGGACCGCAAGGAGAGAAGAAGCCCGTCGATCCTTCTCTCTCGTTCAGCTGTGTGTGGTTGGCCATAAATGTTGGACCGTATCCACTGACCAAGTCAATCTTCGAACACTTGGATAAAATCGAACCAATCACAGGCGCGCATTTTTTCGAATCAACTCAAAGGATCAGCAATACTACGACTATATTGAAGATAGACACGGGTAATGGCACATGCATATCTCTTCTAGAAACGGCAACCACGAGCTATGACTAACATATCCCCACGATCTTGCAGGGGAAAAGGCCTTTCCATGCACAGTGATGTCTCATCATCCGAGTCGGTGACGCCGACATCGCTCACAGTCTGCAATCCAACCACCAGAGGCGGGAGAGATAGTTGCTGACGAAGCTGCGCTGGGTGGTTTAATTCGACTCCTTCGTAATTTGGTGTGCGGTGGGTGTTGGAGCTACCGTGGTGACGCTCAGGACCAGACTCGGCACGCTGACTGGCCCCTTGCACGGCTGGCTCCAGCACTCGCCGTGAAGCGGGCTCAAAGCTCCCCGGTCGCAGCCACCAGTGACGGTCAAAGTGACCTGGTAATAGTTTCGTGCCGCTTATCACCGCCGACACGAGCTCGTGAATACACGGGCGCCCGTGCACGTTTCGGAATCGTCCCGAGCAGACCGTTCGAGGCTGGCCATTGGCGACGATCTCTTTGGCTTTGTTCATTAACGTGTTCGTCTCAACGAGTGCCCACACAGAAATTACGCGCACCACGGCCGAGTAGATTTCTCCTTGCAGCAGAAATGGGACAAATGTGACCTGGCTCTCGATCGTGAAGTTGGTGTTGTCGACCGTTGTCAACCACCATGGGAGAAGCCGCTGGAAGATCATCAACAAGTCGCCACATGCGTTCTGGAGCCACCCCCTCATCTTTGAGTGCACTTCTTCGAGTGGCGACGTGTCCAAGTGACCATAGTGGACGTAGCAATCCGTCCAGCAATTCACAAGTCTTTCCTTGTACGTCCACCAGTGTCGATCGCGATAGTCGGACACCACGGCACTTTGCGACCGCAGTACGGCGCAGTTTGTCTTGAATTCTTGATGAGTGATCGAATGTACCGCCGCATAGAAGTTGCCCATGATTTCGTTGGTGGCAACAGAATTACGATGCGCTGGTTCAAGAGGACCGGGTTTTACGACCCCGACTTGACCGAGTGCCTTGCGGGTTTTTGCGAGTACGTTTCGATTCATGTGCGAGCGACTGAGGAGCTTGCCGGCCTCTGGGAAGGCTACGTCACTGGCTTTCATGCACGCCTCAACGCGGTCTGTGATAATGGTGCTTGGTGGGCGGATGGAGTGGCGAACTTGCAGCTCTTTTAGAGCGGCGAACGCCCATTCGAAAGCGGGTTCAGCTGCTCCTGGCATCCAGCATTGAGCCACTGGCAGGACGGTGTTGACACCCGTCACGACGGCCATGTTGAACAGCGGGAGGCGATACTTGTTGGTTGTGAACGTACAGTCAGCAATAAGCACGTCGGGCCATTCTTGGTAGCGCTGCATCGTTGAAGGGTGAGCCCACAGCAGATACAGTAGCTCGTTCGTGCTTGGATTCGTCGCCCACTTGAAGTAGAATCCGTGATTGTCCAACAGTGTGAACACCGCCTCCATCGGTGTCTGGGCGGAGAGCACTTCACCGCGACCACGTGCTTTCCAGTTCGCGATGACATTTGGGATGACCATTGGATTCGGGTGGGCAGCGAGCGCATAGCGTGCCGTCGTCAAGTCTGCCCATGGAATTCCTTGTGCTACAGCACGTTGGCGATGTCGGACGTGAACACGCACGTCGACGCTGGGTTCGTGATTGTGGATGGTGCTCCCATCGCGGGTGTGGAGCACCTTCCACACTCCACCGATTTTTCGCATCTTGACCCGCATAGGGCAGCCCATTTTCTTGCTCCCCTTCATCGGTCGAATAGTCGGCTGGCCGTGCTTGTGGTGGTTTCGCTGCGTTCGTCCATGGCGGTCGCATGCAAAGAACCTCTCGACGAGAACGCCGTCTCGAAACGTTCGGTCCTGTCTGGACACGTTGTACCCGTGAAGTTGGGCCCACTTGTGTATCGCCGCTTCAGCTGCCTCGGCCGTCGGATAGGTCGCTTGTGGGGGAGGGGGGATCGCAATGGTTTTGGTTGCCGTGCCGCACTGCGTGAGAAGTCCGTTGGTGTTAGGGGTCTCCATCTTGGCGTCGTCGCGTCACCGTTGGTCCTCTCGTTCTTCGGCAATTGTTTTGTGTGCACTTCTTTTGGTGGCGATGTCGATCGACTGCTGCACTGGATTGGTACGCTGTCTGTATGTTGGCAACCATCTGTCCATACCACAGATGGTAGAGCTCTCGACTGATAACCGAGTGGTCCCTTGATCGAATCCAGGAACTGTGTGGGACTGTTCCACCCCCTGAACTACGGTACTCCGTAGGGACGAAGAGTGGACACCCCCGGGTAACCAGGCGACGTAAATCGAAAGCCCAGCTGTATTAAACCGTAATATAACCTGCCCTTGACCTCCATCTGTCCATACATATCAGACCCATGTGCTCCTCTTCTATGTAACATATAGTACTATTATAATAGTACTGTTTGGCTAAACGTTCTTGCTTGGTCCCGGGCTGAAAATCTCGCGCCTGCAGGGTTAAATGGCTCTAACTAGACAGAGTCTCTTGACAGCAACTAGAGTCTAATCTCTAGTACTGTAGAAATCAGACTCTTGTTGTGGTAGCTCAGGATGTTTTATGTATGTTTCTGTATTTACAGTGTATTGGCAACTCCTCTGTATTTTTAGAGCTGTCTCGTCTAAGGTTTAGACTCACCCGATCAAGAAACAAACCGCACTTTCCCCCACGTAGTCGATGGGTCGTCGGCTCACAGGGGAGCTCGATTCCGGAGGAATAAGTGCACATGTAACTATCGAGACTCGCGTTAATTTAACCTCAGGCGGAATCAAGTACATGTTAACTTACCGAATCTCCTCAGGACAAGAGCCGACGGTCTGTCTCCACTTGGTGGACAGTCGCGTACTTGAAGTTGCAATGTGTTGTGAAGAGCAGCACATGTACTCGGGGGCAAATTTTGACATGACGAAATTGGCTGGAACGCAGACTGACATTGTGTGGATGAAAATGAAACGCTAACAACTGGACGATTCAATCTGTCCATAATATTTTTCTTCACTAAAACCACATGTGGTGCATAGATTAGCCAAAATACCCAAGATTGCTGTGTACTATAGGGTAGGACAATGGAAAAGCACGAAATTGTACTGATGAAAGACTGACGCAACGAATTTGGGCTTTAGGAGTCTCGGCATTAGGCGTGTCGGTAATTTTTTAGTGAGATCTGGCGGTCCTGGCTTGGGCGCTCGTGCGCTCCTGAAGTTCGTAATACAGACTGTATGGAGAAGATTTTTACGTTATTTCATGCATAAAACGGCCCATCGTGACAGGAGTGTCGCCGATTACAAATACAGTAGACAGGCCTTTCCTTCGTTTGGGTTGTACTACTAACTGTACAGTAGTACTGTACTAAATTTACATAGTTTTACGGAAGAGTAAACGTCGACGAGTGTAAACCAGGACCTAAACGCCAATGAACGTTTACACTACAGTAGCTGCAGTGTCGTCGGAACATTTACACACAAATTCCTGTGCCAAAACTGCGTCCATGCATTCATCTCTTCACGCTGCATCTTCTTCTGTTAAATCATCCACATCATCATGCCATCTTCCGACAAGCCTGGATCGCCCATGTTGAAATCAGGCAGCGTGTTCTGGAAATCACCCATGCGATTGTTCGTGAACTGCGTGTCGTTGATCGTAATGAACGCGAGCCGCCGCATGTCATCAAAGCTCAGCTTGTTCCGTCGACTCGACTGCACGAGCGAGGCCTTGCACAGTGACTTTTCCGACGCGACACTGGACGGTGAGAGCGAAAACAGCGTCAATGCGAGTTGCTTGAGATGCGGCCACTCGTCGGCTTCGGCCTGCCAGAACTGCAGCGGCGTGCGCGTGCCCTTGTCCAGCATCTCCCATTTGAACGTCTCATTGGCGCGCTGGTTCTTGGCGTAGATCACATAGTCCGTGTACTCGGCCGAGATCGCTCGCTTCCGTTCTTCGTTCACATAGATATCGGCGTCCGTCTCGGGAAACTTGAAGATCAGCTCTTCAATGTGTTCACGATACTCGCGGGTCATCGACTTGCCAATATACCGCGGGTCCAACAGGAACGCCAGTGCGTGGGCCTCGCCGAGCACGTACTGCCATCGCTCGGTCACGACCTTCTTGATATACTCGAGCTCGACTGGCGAGAGGCCAAATACGGCATCGAAATCCGTCAGCAAATGCTTCGACTCGAAATATACCTCCGAGATCGGCGCCTTGTCGTCCTGGAACTTGTACAGGATGAGCTCGATTGGTTGCAGAATGTTGATGGCCTTTTCCAGCGTGATCTTCCAGTTGAGCGACATGACAACGTCCTTCATGTTTTGCCGCGTCGCGCGCTGGTTCACGGGCGCGCTCACAATGAAGTCCGGGTCGCTCACGATTGACTGGATGATATCCTCGCTTTGCAGCAGCACACGGAAACGCGCGGCCAGCGTGCCCCATTGCATCGTCGGCGAGGCGTTCGAAAAGCTCTTCATCGTCTGCAGCGTCTGCGCATCAAACATCTTGAACTTGGGCGCATACTGGTAGCTGCTGAAAAACGATATGAGTTCGTTGCAATTGTTGGTAAAGTCGACGAGATCCTGGAACGGGAAATCCATCGGCAGCTGCGGCGTCATGCGGCGCGGGTCGTTCTCGAGCGACTTTTCCGGTCCGAAAATGTCCATGATGGCGAGGTGCAGTGCGTGCGTGATGCAGCCGTAGAAAAACTTGGTCGGGTACTCGGCCTTGAGCATCTCCCACGCACGCGCGTGGAACTGCGTGCTGCCCGTGACGACACCGCTCACGGAGCTAACAATCGGCGCCATGACGCGCTTAATGTCTTGCGCAATCAAGATCGAGTTGTACTGCGCATCGTCGCTGACTTTTTCCGACTCGAGGAAGAACCGCTTTTCGCTGTTGACGGCCATGTACGTCACGTACACATCCTCGGGATTGTTGGTGTTGTACAGGTTCATGGTGGACCACGCGTCGCGCTTGATACAGACCCGCGTGGAGCTTGCCGTGAGGTACCCCCACACGCGCTTGTACATCTTGTCGTAGCAGCGCAGCAAGAGATCCGACTCGAAGCGTTTCTTGTCGGGCAGCTTGGCGTTGCTCTTGAGAATCAACAGCGCGCGTTGCAAGTGGGTTTCTTCCATGGCGTCAAACGCCATGCCCGTCACGTACGCGTGCATGGCCAGCGCGTCTTCGAACCGTTCTTGCTGCACCTTGGTGAGCGCGCCGCCGCCGCTCTTGGTCTTGCGCTCCTTGGGCATTGTCGTCTTGTCCTTGGTCGCGTCGTCGCGGCCCGATGCGGCGCCCGCACCACCCACGCCAACATTCGCCACGGGCACGCCAGCACCGAGACTCTGCATGACCGACGCGTCCATGAGATTATCCGCCATGCCCTGCTGCATTGCGAGTGAGTTCATGACGTTAGCGTGATGGTGGGCCGCAGCAGCAGCGGCGGCCGCTGCCGCGGCCGCTTGGTGGTGGTCGCCCAGTACGTTCATGTTGACGCCGGCCGAGTTCACAGCGGCGTTCACGGCCGCGACGGCATTCGCAGCGGCCTGCGCGGCAGCAGCCTTTTGGCGCTTCTTGGACGACGTCTTCTGCGTGATTTTCTGTTGGTAGAGCGGCAAAATGTCTTGAAACTGCGCGATAAAGCCGTACTGGTGCTGATTGCTCTGGAAGACGCTGCACTTTTTCAGGTGGCGCACGGCCTGCTCCGACTTTTTATAGTAGAGCACTTGCTGCTTGCAGTGCTTGCAGGCCGCGGCGTTGCGGCGCTGCGGATTCGGCTCGTCCGTGAGCAGCAGCCAGATCTGGCTCGGACTGCGGCCCGGTTTCTTCTTCTTGAGCGTGCGCGACGACACCGAGATGACCGACAGCGGCGACTCGCCGACGAGCGCGTTGGCGGTCGCATTCGTGCCCGCGGTGACGTCCACTTGCTGGGACGACGCGACGCTTGTCGACACCGTGGGCGTCACGCTCAGCGAGGCCGGCGGCGCGAGCGGCTGCTGCGTGGAGACCTGACCCATGGAAACGTCCTGCATGCCGACGCCCACGGGCAGCATGGCCGCCATGGCGGACGCGCCATTCGAGAGCGACGCCATTGGGGAGTCGTAATGAGAGAGAGAGAGAGATGGATACACTTGGCTTTTTTGGCGCTCGAGAAAAACCTCTGGGGTTTTCCACTGCGTGGGGCGGGACGAGATGAAGCCGCGGGATTTCCCTTTGTGTGGGGGGGACGGCTTTCAACCTCGCTCTCTCGATGAAGAAACCTCGGAGTGGGGGAGAACAACAGGAGAAAGCTGGACCGTTCATCTGGGTTTTTTTCTTTTTTTCCTTTCTGGGAAGAGGTTTTTTACGGAGCGCGATGGGGTAAAAACTGGTTTGTAAAAAAAACCTCACCAATTTAAAATAGTGACTTTGTGCGGTTTCATAATAATGACATGAGACGAGGCAGTGATGAGCAGTTATCACATTGTACGGGGATCACTTGTACAGGTCTCGTCTCAGTGGAGTTTGTCTTTGCAATGGAGACAGAGGCAGCGCCCATCGACGGCGGGGCAGCTCAGTGCCTTCATGTGGTGGACTTCGCCCTTGTGGTAGTGGCAGAACTCGCGGTTGCAGCCGGCGCAAAAGTGCAGAATATGGCGGTCCAGCTTGGCAAACAGCGGTACAGCCTTGCGCTTGGCTGGGTCCAGACACACGTAGCACGCGTCCCGCACGATGGGCGGTTCTTGGCTCGATCGCTGTGCGAGCAGTTGCTTGGTGGCCTTGAGCTCGGGCACAGGCACCATGTACGTCGACCGGCTCGACTTGGTGACGAGCCCAAACGCGTTCGTAGCCTCGACAACGACTGTGTAGGTCTCACCGTGGCTCAGGTGCTCGAGAGTGACGGTCGTGGGCAGCGGGATTGTGAGCAGCTTGATCCACTTGACTTCCTCCGTCTTGACGTGCGTCCATCGTACGCAGTAGCACACAATTGGCACCCCGTTATCGACGGGCTTTTCCCACGAGACGGTCACAGCGGCATCCTCGACCGTGACCTTGGAGCGGTCGACGTCCATAGAGACACGCGTCGGCATATTGGGCGGAAGCCGACGAACGAGGCGGAGAACGTAGTTGGCGTCGCCGTAGATGAAGCCGCGGATCGGAAAAATGATAAACACGGTCAGCACGAGCACTTCGTCGAGCCACCAAAAGTAGCACTTGAGCATCTCCCACAAGCCAGGCGCAGTGTCGCAGCTCTCTTGGCGCGGGGGCAGCGCGGGGGACGTCCCCATGGACATGGGCGGGGAGCTTGTCGGGTAGGAGTGATGGTCGCCATTCCTTGATGATGCAGAGCCGATGCCAATGAGCGCTCGGTCGCGATCGATGGCTTGCGATCCCGACGCAGAACCCGACCGATCGCAGCGGATGAATGTGTGCGGGCTCCGCCCATACGAGTTCCACGTCGCGAGCCGATACATGACATGCTGATCGGTATCCACAACGTCCATGAATTCCGAGTCAGATCCCGTGTACACAAGACTCCACGACGATTCCCCGGGGCTGCGGCGCTGCAGCTGGTATCGCAGCGGCACGTTCTCAGCCACGGGTTCCCACGACACGTACAAGACCGTGTTCCGCGAGCCACCGACCAGAGTGGGCGCCGTTTCTCCTGTACAGTGCGTAGTCTTGACCGCGTCGGGCTTGCGGCCCATGCCGAGGTACTTCATCTTGAGAAAGAGGGCGAGCTGCTGGCGGTGCAGTTCCTGCGTGACGCCAATATCGACGAGCCGGCGGCCGTCGTCTTGCATAAGCAGCGGGAACGTGTACCCAGAGATCGAGTGCTGGCGAAACATGTCGCTGTACTGAGGAAGCTGCACCGAGTACGCGACCCAATCGCTGACTTCGCTGACCGTCATCTCGGCTCCGACGGCTTCCCATCGAGCATCCAGTTCTGCCAACGAGATGACGGCATCGTGGTCGCGGTCGAGTTTCTGGAAGGCCGTCTGGACGTCCTTGTCACTCGCCGCCATCTATAGAGAAAGCGACGAAATGAGTAAGACCCCCAAGTCAGAAAGAATAGAGAAAAACACCACGCACCGATTTGATCTCCTTCGTGTCGATATCGCCGCTCGCGTCGACATCGAAAATGTGGTGCAAGTTCTCTTTAATGAGCTTGATCTCGCTCGAGCCAACATGGCCATCATGGTCAAAGTCGGCCAACAGACTCTCTATCGCCACAACACCATAAAGCATCAGTTCCAGGATGGTAGATCCGAGTCTCCCTTCCATCCCGTCCTTACCAACGGCTGGTTCTTCGTGCGTCGGTGTGAGCCTCGCGCGCTCTTCATCACGCGCAGCCCTTTCGAGCTCATCCAGCGAGTGCTTTGACGGCGTGATGCGGGCGTCACTCAGCACCTCCATCTCCACGACGGGCACCGATGCCGACGCGTCGTCACCACGAGCTGCGACATATTGTGGCACCCACAGCAGCGCCAGCGACGCGAGCTGCACGACCGTGGCCAGCGAGAGCAGCCGCGAGGTCCGCGCATGGCGCGCGCGCGTGCGTCGCGGTTGCTGCATAGAGATCTCCATCGAACGAGCACCTGATCTTCTAGGGTTCTGGCCCTGGCTGACGTGTCAGTTCAGTCACCTTTCGAGAATCGTTCACGGAGAGGTGCCCAGATCCTTTTCACTTGAGTGGCTGGTCACTACATGATTCTACCTCTAAGCAGCAACCATTGGATAATCTACATGAGGTGTGGATGCAAAATGAGGGGGATGACTGTGTAGCTCTTCAAGTGAGAGTCTCAGTGAGACATAGTGGAAAAAATGAGATGCCTTTCTAACTTTTGTGCAGCTGGGTGGAGGCGACTACGATAACGATGGATCAGAGCATGGTCGCCCGCGGGTTTTTGTGCTTGTTCTTAGGCCGGATCTGCTCGGGCAGTTGATCATACGGGGAGCTGTACGCCTGCGGCGGCTTGGCGTTGTTGTCTTGAGCCTGTGCGTCCTTGGTGTACTTGAATGCCGTACGCGTAGGCGGCGGTGACGGCGGACGGAACACACGCGACTGTGCCGCAATTCCCGAGGCCGAGCTGGGCGTGTGCGGTCTTACAATAGACGGCAAATGGGAACTCGACGCGGCGACACCAGAACTCGACTTGGGCCGCACCGACCGCGGCGGTGACGGTGAGCGCTCGGGTTTGTTGCCGCCGCCCATGACCTTTTCGATCGTTTTCGTGGCCTTGCTCCACTTCTTGGTGATCTTGGCGTTCTCCATTGTGCGCATGATCAGATCGCGCTGGATCTTGGACTGCACCGAGAGCTGCTTGCGGCGCTTGACCAGCTCTTCTTTTTCTTGGAGCATGCTTTGTGTGCGGCCCTCCGTCTCCTGTAGCTTCCGCAGCGTCTCGAGCCGCTTGTACTCTTGGATACGGCGCATGCGTTCAACCTTGTCGAGCTTGAGCTGCTGCTGGATGCGACGGTACTCCTTCTTGAGCTCCAACTGGTGCTGCTGCGTGTGCTGCACGTGCTGCACGTTGGCGTCCATCTCGCGCTGTCGCTGGAGCAGCATCTCTTTGCGGCGCTCGTCGTCGCGTTTCGTGTCTTCAAGCACCATCTTCCGCTTGCGTTCCATGAGCTCTTGCTCTTGGCGCTGCAGCTCGCGCTCGTACGCGAGCTCCTCGTCGTGCTGCCGCCGCAACTCGTCGCTGTGCGCTTGTTTGCGCTCGAATTCTTTTTTGCGGTGCGCCTCAACGCGCCGCGCCTGTTTGAGGTTCTTGCGGATACGCAGCAGCACCTTGCGGCGGCGCTCGTCCATTTGTACGGCACGCTCTTGCCGCTGGATTTCGAGCATTTCATTGCGATTGCGTTCGGCGATCTCGAGATGGGCTAACCGCTCTTGGATCTCGCTCTGCTGTTGCTTGAGAATCGTCTCAGTGTGCTGGCGGTGCTCTTCGGCCTTGATCTTGCGCTCTTCTTCGCGCTGGCGCGCTTCGATGCGGCGGATCCGGTCTTGTTTGGCCTTTTGCTCGGCAAGTTCGCGGTCGCGGGCCGCCATCTCGGCGGCGACCAGTCGGCGGCGCTCGTCCTCGGCGTCCAGTTGGGCCTTTTTCTTGATCTCACGCTGCCGCTTTTCCTCGGCCAGCTCTTGCGCCATGCGCACGCGTTCTCGCTCTCGCTGTTCAGCGAGCCGCTGCTCGCGCTCGAGTTTCTCATTCGCTTCTTCCTGGATCTTGCTCATCTTGAACTCAAACTCGAGCATTTGCTCGAGCTCTCGTTCCTGTCGGCGCTTCATTTTCTCGAGCCGGCGCTTCTCCACCTCGAGCAGCGAGAGCCCGTCTTTCTCTGGCGTCAGCGAGCCAGTCGAGAGAGATTTGCCTTTGCCTTTGATCTGAGGGGACGTCTTTGACGAGAGTCCGCCAGTCTCCGCTCGGTCTTCGTCGGCGAGCAGTTTCTTCTTCTCCGCTCGCACAGCCTTCATCTCTTCGTGGCGCCGCATCGAATACGCTTCGTGGCGCATGCGCTGGACGGCCGGAGTGATCTCTGGGTCGTAAAACGACTCGAGATCGCGGATCTTGAGCGTCTCGGGGTTCACCCCGCACCGTAAACATGCCTCGGCTGACCGCGGGGTCAACACAATGTGCTCGTGCGGTGGGTTCAGCCCCGACGACCGCACAGTGCTTATGGTTGCAAACACTTCTTCGATCGATTGGGCACGCGTTCCTCCGCCCTTGCGCTTCTTGCTCTTGGGCTTCTTCGTGATAGAGCTTGTCGTATTGGTCTCAGTCAAAGCCTCGTCGCCACGACCCTCATGTTCTCGAACGACCTCCAGTGCCAGCTGCACGCCATCCTCTTCACCACCGTTATCACCCATGGGCAACTGCAAGTGATGGGCGTCGAGTCGATGGACGTTCGCGAGCGTCGCTGTTGGAAGCCGAGGGACTCGGAGCCGCTGCTAAGAGGCTGGCCAGCACTCTTGACTATCAGCCTTCCACATTTAGGCACCTGATCTTGATGTGGAAATAGCCGGCTCTTCCCCCGCAGCATCCCACTGCCCCGTCCAGAGACCGACTGTAGTCGCTATGCTGGGGATGTTCGTACATGTACATGTGGAATATGTATTGCACACTGTTCGACCTGGTGTGCCTGTGTGTGTCTCCCACTCTCTCTGGTATCGGTCTAAGTTGGACCTGTCCTTCCCCAGCCTCTCCCCCTCGCTCCTCAGAATGTCCGTACACTCGGTGCTTGCTCGGCGGTCGTCAAGTGCACTGCTCGCACGACCTTGCCCGCGGCGTAGGTGCACTCTTCACGAAGCACGATCGGGATGTCAGGCCGCACGTACTCGGGCCAGTACATGAATTCGAACCGGCAGATCGCACGCGGTGAGTCCTGCTTCCCGAGGGTCTCGACGCTCACGACCTTGGCCATTTGTCGCACGCGGCCGGCGTGGATCACGGCCTGCGAGTTGGCCTTGAGCGCGCGTTCGTCCTCGTGGAGCAAGTGCACTTCGGCATCAAACTGGAGCGTCGCCATGGGCGACACGCTCGGGTGGATCAGCACCATGCCCTTGCGGATGCGCGACGCCGGGATGGCCACCTCGTCGTCTTCCTCGTTGTCCATTGACGACGAGATCAAGAGCGCGCCCGTCTCACCGGCACTCAACGACGGAACGGCCTTGCGCTGCACTTCAATACTGTCCACACTGACCTCGGAGAAGGCGCCGTCGCTGTTGGGCCCAAGCAACAGCGTCTCGCCGACGCGGATCGTGCCGGTCTGCACGAGACCCGTCACAATCGTGCCTGTGTCGTCCATGTTGTAGGCCTTGTTAATCTGGAACTCCGGGGCTGTCGCGTTCGTCGAGCTCCAGACGCGCGTGGGCGACAGCGCCGCCAGGTAACTCCGCAGCGTCGCCAAGCCAAAGCCCGTGACGCTCGACACGGCGAGCACTGGGATCACATGGACGCCATCGGCGTCCGCGACGTCGTCGGCGTTGCGGTCATCGATGCAGCAGCGAATCTTCTTGGTCGGCGCGATCGCCTGGAGCCGCTCCGTGACTTCGCGCACGGTCTGCGCTATCCGATCGGCCGTGACGAGGTCGACTTTCGTGAGCACGACAAAGACCGCAACGTCAAACGCCATGGCGATCTTGATGTGCTCGGTCGCCATGGCCTCGACGCCCTTGGCGCTGTCGACGACCAGCATGGCATAATCCGGGAACTGGCTCGCCAAGCCCGAGGCCGTGACCTTGAAGTACTTCTTGTGACCCGCCAGATCGCTAAACGTGATCACGCTCTTGATATCGGCGGGCTCGCCATCGCTCTCGTCGTCGTCGCGGAGCTCGCCGTCCTCCATGACGTCCGTGAGACAGACGCGGCCGTCGTGCGTGATGCCGATCGTGTGCTCGCTAATGCTGGACGTACAGCCGTTCTCAATCTCGTGGCGATGGCGCACGACCTGCATGCGCGCGAGCCCGCAGCCGTCGTCAAGGCAGCCGCGCGTGAGCACGCCCACGAGCGTCGACTTGCCGCTCTCAAAGTCGCCGATCGCCGACACGCGGATCTGCTGCTGCTGGACCTTCTTGTCGACAATGCGCATCACGCGCACGCGGACGGCACGCAGCGTTGGCTCGCGGCCGCCGCGGAAAAGCACAATCTCGAGCTCGGCGTGGAGCACTTGGCACATGCGCGCGAGCGTGCGCACCGACTTGACCATGGACGCCAGCGGAATGCCCACGGCCTCACCATTGTCGCGCACGCCAATCTCGTAAAAGGCCTCGCCCTTGCCTTCATTGAGCCGCCAGTGGAGCTGCGTCGTCAAGTGCTTGACACGGTCTACACCAATGGATACTCATGAGAGAAAGAACAACTCAGCTCGAGCCAGTTTCACGGACTAACGCACCAGGCGCCGGGTCAAGCAGTTGGAGCTTGTACTCGACATTGCCCTCCTCAATCTCCTGCGGCAGATCGCCACCGCCGCCCGAGGTCACGGCCTTGCGCTTGTACTCGGCGCTAATGTCACGGCAGAGCTCTCGTATCCTGTCCATCGTTTGTCGTGCCGCGCTGTGGGATTCGAGAAATGAATCTCTTTGGTGACACAAACAAGAAAGGGGGTGCGAGGACCGTCACTCACCCCTCAACCTCACGAGAGAGCTAGCTATAATAGACAAGCGTCGTGGCGGCGTCAGTGGGGAGGAGCCCAGAAGCAAAGGCGCGGTGTGTGCTCGCGTGCGTGCGTGCGTGGGGTCTCCTCCGTCCTGACGAGACGCCGCACGTGATGACGCGAAAGGCGGTGCGTTCCACGTCGCGACGACTGTAACGCGAGAAGCTACACTCGCGAATAAAACCTCATGCTAAACGCTAGTAAAACCCCAATCTAACGCCTGACCAGATGTCGGTGTCGTAAAAGAACGTTATTTTGGGAAGGGTTCGGCGTATAATGACCATCACTCACCATCCGTGGAATCAGATAACTCAGTTTGGGTACATTTTTTGCGGTCACGATGTTCTTGTGATAGCCGCCATAGGATTATTCACTGCACGAAAACCACCACACGCTTTTTCTTGTGAGTGGGTGGTGGTTTCTCCTGTACAGTATAACTAATAACAGAGCGACATGAGTGCCAATTGTACTGTGTAACAGTGGTACTTTTTGGACTGGCCATGTTGAAGTTGAGGGGGTAACCCGCTACCGTTTCGCTCCGAGGTGACATGGTCTGATGCTGTAGCTATGCAGTGGGTAAATAATGTAGAGGGGTTTCATCGTGGGGAGCTTAATACTCACCGCCACAACGCAGTCTCGCCTTGGGGTCCATCGGGACTCAAGCAGTGGCACTTCACGGATGGATAGTTTGACTCTGGAGCTGTGACAGTACAACAGGATGCCGCACAGTGGGTTTTATACGGCGTATACTACAGTATTCACTGGGGATGGAGATGAACACAAGTGTTTCCAACACATTATTCAATTTCCTCCCAACTAGACTCGCCTCCCAACGCCAGGCAATTACTTGGTCGTGCACGTGTACCCGTTGAGCGCCGGAACCGAGTTCTCAGGACACTTTGTACACGCTCTCGACTGCAGATTGAAGTACTCATCGCGCGCGCAACACGAAGCTGCCACAGCTTCAGTCGGCCCACGAGGCGCCACACCAGCATCCTCTGCAGCCGCAACCGCCGAGTGAGGACTCGCAGCGACGCGCACGAGCGTGACATCGGCCAGGAGATTGAAGTCGACGGGCGCTGCCGTCGCATTGGCTGCCGTCGCGAGTGGCTGCACGAGTCGAAACTGCGTGTTGTTGAAATCCACGTCGGCGCGGAGGCGCCAGCTTGAGAAAAACGTCGGCAACAAGCGTGGCGAGTTCTCGGTGGTCTCCTGCGTGAGGCACATCTCTGACGACTGGTCGACACACTTGGCTGACTCGTGGTACGGGTCGGTCATTTGGCTCGTGCTCGCACACACTGGGAGATTGTAGGTCACGTCCGACTGGAATCGCAGCGGCGGCAGCTGGTACGTGCGGCTGGTCGACAGCCAAGTCACCGACTGCTGGAATGACGACTAGGCCACCACCGTGACGGCGAGAGACGATGTCGGCGGAGACGAGCCACTGGCTTCGATGGGCAAGTACAGCCGCATCAACTCAACGTAGTAGCTTGCGAGCGTCTCAGGCTTGGCGTTCGACGACACCCACAGGTATCGCTTGAGCCAGTCCAAGTCCCACGTCGGCACGTCAAAGGTGACAGAGTCACCCTTTGCGAGAGCTACTAGGTCCACGAAGGGATACGCGCGGCCCGTGGTCGCCTGGACAAGCGGCTGCGTAGGTAGCAAGATCCGCGACGTGATACGGGGGTACACGGGTGGTTGCCACGACCGCATCGCCTGGATCGTGGACAACGAGTAGTATGGACGCGCCGCTCCTGGTGCATTGGTCCCGCACATGGGTGGCGCGACTCCGCCGTTGCGGAACTCGTAGTACTTGCAGAACTGGTCGGCAGCTTCCTGTAGGCGATAGTCGAGCAGCACCTTGACCAGTGCGCTGTAGGTCATGGCGTAGAACGGCTCGTTCGGGTTGGACGCCATAGTGATGAGTGCGCGGAGGCGACGATCCTGTGGAGGCTGGGGTTTGCCGCCTTTGATTGTTTTCGCGACCTCGCAGTTGTACCGTTTGTTGGCCCACTCGTGGTTCGTCGTTCGCACGCGTTCGTAGGCGACGAGCGCAGAAGCTAACAAGTCGTAGGCGTCCCTATACGTGGACCGTCCTGTAAAACCCCAGGAAATACAGAAAAACTTGTAATACCCGCTCTCGCATCCCTTCCGGATCTCAGCGGTGATCTCTTCCAAGACGGATCGTTGTGGAAGCTTGATGAAGAGACGCAGATCCTCCCAGCGCGTTGAGGTGATGTCAACATGCTCCCCCTTGAGCACTCGGGCAAAGTTGTTTTGCAGCTGGTCGTTTCCGTCGTTCCGTAACTTGTGCACTGCAGCGGTCAGTTGGTCGTACTCTTGCGGAAACGCAATTGGAGTCTCTTTATTGAGCAGGGACCAGCTCGGACCCACCGCCTCCTTCAAGTTGACCTGCAGAAGGTAGTACAAGCGGCGGATGTACAGAAAGATTGACGGCAGTCTGGGCACAATATCTTGCCAGCGTGTCCCCAACATCATCTTCCTGTCGTCAAGTGTTGGCTCGCGGAACAGTACCTGGAGTTTGTCCATCAAGGCTCTGTACTCCTGGAACGCCGATCGGAACCTCGTGTTGGCGTCCCACATATCTTCCTTGCAGTCATCGTCGCTCGCCACCGCATCGATCGCAGCTAGGTGTTTCCCGTTGTCAGCTACTGCGCTCGCGGCAGCCTCGGTCGCTTTTGTGACGTCGTCGATACTGTTGCTGAGTTGGTCAAACTGCTTGGTAGTCAGGTCTGTCACGGCCTGCTGCGATTTCACGACCTGCTTCTTCACATTCTCACCGGTCGAGTTGATATACCTTTTCAGGGCGACCGCGTTCAGGTTGGCGTTCAATCGCGTAATAGCACCGTCGATGAGCACGACCTTCTTCACTTCGTCCGTCTTGACGTCGATATGCTCGCGGATCTTCGCACCCTCGGATCGCACTTCCGTGCGCGTCTTCGCACCTTCCTCCTTGACCACAGCGATCACCTGGTTGCCTTTCTCGTCCACAAACGAACGTGTCGCTTGGCCTTCTTCCCGCAGAGTGCTGATGATCTGATTGGTCTTCATGTCGATGAACTGCCGCGTCGTGGCACCTTCAGCCCGCACGACCTCCTTCACTTCGTTCGTCTTGACGTCCACAAACGCCCGCGTCGTCGCGCCTTCTTCCCGCACCACACGGACGATCTGGTTCGTCGCTTCGTTCACCACCTCGCGCGTGGTCGCTCCTTCTTCTCGCACGACGCCGATCACCTGGTTGGTCTTGGCGTCCACAAACTCGCGCAGTCCCTGGGTCTCCTT
This sequence comes from Pythium phragmitis, assembly GCA_023335925.1. NCBI lineage: Eukaryota > Oomycota > Peronosporomycetes > Pythiales > Pythiaceae > Pythium > Pythium phragmitis. The sequence goes on along the minus strand of JAADVZ010000614.1, from coordinate 67 downwards.
GCTCATGTGGTCCTTGAGCTCGCTCGTCTTGGCCGAGATGTGCTCGCGCGTGCGCTCGGCCTCGGCG